>OU611763.1:619514-629514 GCA_914767535.2 Dunaliella primolecta | reverse complement strand
TGTGTGTATCCGTATCTGTGTGTTTTTGCATGGACGAGACAACAGCATGGCCAATAGAAAGGAGAAGACAAACTACACCAGCCTGAAGGAAAAGAGCAAACCGCACACACTTGACCAAGGATTTCAAGAAAGCCACAGTCCCTTCTCCTTATTTGCAAGGTATTTAAGATTCTGAACAATGTTTTTTTTTTATCAACTCTAGATGCTTTCCATCTCTCGGTGTACTAATTCTCGCTTCTGACACAAGACTTTTATGTGCTTCTGTGTAACTGCCATTGAAGGCAGGTATAGCGACATAACCCTTCCTGTCGCAGATACTGCGATGGACACTTCCTTCCTAGCCTGCCCCTGACTTCCCTCCCACGTTCTACCTGTATGACTGAAAAGAGCCAACCTTTTTTTCATTCTTCAGTAGCTTGCAGAGGGGCCCGCTGTGGCTAACCTCTTCCCTACAATTTTGTCGCAATTAGCACGAGCGCTAATTTGGAGCGCCCAACATCTGCGGCTGTTGGAGGTCCCTGTAAAAAAGATGTGAGCTTCCCTTTCTTGTAGTTGCCCAAAATGAAGACAGATAAATGGCTTGCCTGGGCTGGCATGCTTACCTTTATTTAAACGTTCAAAACATGAGGATGCAATAACGTCCTTTCTCCCTTTCCCATACCAACCATATCCCCCAGAAAAGAGGAAAGCTCAACTGATGCTGGGAGGACTTCCCTTAATTGTCCGAGGTCTAGGGGTCTGGCACAAAGACACTTCCAATGTCCCTCCCCTTCACACCCCTCTCTCCGGCAGGAAGAAAGAATGGCTCACCTCATGCTGCAATGACTCCACATCAATGTCATAGAGCTGAGGGTTAGTCACCATGTGCCCGGACAATGCTGCCTGCATAAGCATGAACATAATGTTTGTCCATGTGTGGCGTTTAAACAGCAGCAGCTGGTGCAGATTTGCAAAATCTTTGTCCATTATGAGGCATCTGAACAGCAATATTTGACACGGAACTGCAAAATGCATGTCCAACGTGTGGCATCTAAACAGCAGCAGTTGGCGCAAGATTGCGATAAGCTTGCCCATGATCTGGCATCTCGACAACAGCAGATAACACAGAATTGCAACGTGTTTTTCAATGATGCAGCATCTGTGTAGCAACGGTTGGAATGGAATTGCAAAATGTTTGTCCATGATGTGGCATTTTAGCAGCAGCTATTGGCACAAACTTGCAAAACATTTTCCCTAAAACGAGGCATTAGAAAAGCATCAGTTGGCGTAGAGTTGTGCTTGTTCATGATGTGGCGTCCAAAAGGCAACAGTTGCTGCAACATTGCAAAATTGTCCAAGATGTGGCGTCTCTACAGCGGCAGTTGGTGCGAGATAGCAGAATGTTTGTACGTATGACGTTGCACTTAGACGTCACAAAGTGACTGTTGGCTGGACTTCCCAACCATCAGCAGGCCCTCCTTTCCACATTCGGGTATATACTTGGAATAGTGAATTATTTGTACAGATGAGGCAGTATGGTTGTAAAGAGTTGAGAGTGGCATTATGCTTGGAATAGTGAATTACTTGTACAGATGAGGCATTATGGTTAAAAAGAGTTGAGAGTGGCATCATGCATGCATAGTCTTGCATGCGCGTTTCTGACAAACACACACATGCGTATATATATACACACATATACATATATATACGCACTAAATATATATACGCACACACACACACATATATACGCAACAAGATTTGCAAGTTTGGTATCCTCGGAGATTGACTAGTCTCTTTACGCCGTAACATTCTGGTACTGAAGCCCAAGGTCAAATCCTGCTGCCTGTGTTCTGGGCTTGATGCGCGGTGCGTGCCTCCTCCCACGCACACCTCGCCCATTAGATGGGGGGGATGCTCATGAAGTGACTAGATATGCAACCAGGTTTGCAAGCTTGGCATCCTCGGCTGATTTATCTGTTTACTTTATAGCATCCTATGCCTTAACAAGCAGTCATCGTGCGCACAGCTGAGGCGTCCCAATGTCGGCTTAGCATTAAACAGCAGCAGTTGGCCGCGGATCTTGCAATCAGAAGCAGCATCAAAAAGATGGATCACCAACTGATTGGAAGGTGCAATCTGCGCCTGCACCACCTATCAACATCCTCATCATTCCCCAATCACACGGAGCACCTACCTCAGGCTAAACTCATCTCTACAGTTAGCGGGCCATAAGAAGGAATGCAAGAGCTGCCTTGACAGTGCATTTCCTACGTTTCCCTCATTTTGCTTATTCTCAGGGACCGGTAAGACTTCTCAAGTGGGTCACGGTGGCGGAAAGAAACACTTGTAACCAGGGTTGGGTCATACGTGAAACGCGTACTTTTAAGTATCGTTGAAAATGACGTTTAAACGCGTATCTTAAATACGGCTGTTTGCCAAACGTGAAAAATACGTGTGTCAGCAGTGCCTCGCAGGCCCACCCTGGGCCTCTCGTTCAAGTTTCGCTGCTTCTTTTCAGGCAAGTGTGTTGTTATACAGCCATACTAGCAGCCTTCCTTCCTGCGCGGAGCATCTGTGATGGCATCATGATGGCATCTGTGATGGCACCAGCCCATTGTGAGGCTGAAAGGCCTCAAGCAAGCTCCCTGCAAGCTCCCTCAAGGCCCATAGGCAGACTCCTAGACTTGTTTTGTCATGCTGGCATCATTGGTATGGCCTTGGGGTGGAAGAGTAGGTTGTTGGGGGGTGGTTGGGTGCCTCCAAGTGGGTCTCTCCCACCCAAAACCCTCCCTCCCAAAAATGGCCCTCAAAATACGCGTATATACGCGACGTACGCGTTTTTATGGGTTTCGAACGCGTACGGCTCCCCCCAAACCCGCGTATGACCCAACCCTGCTTGTATCAAAGGCTTTGTTACAGACATAAAATGAGTCGCAGCACATCACGAATCGGGTTGATGCGACGAAGCATGCAGCGCTTCATACCTCTAAAATTAAGAAATGCTCCCCACTTTTGACTAAGAAGTGCATCAAAACACCACTTGATTATCAACATCACAGACCAAAAAGATCGGTCCTCATTTCTCCAGCATGATTGGACACATTTGTGTCAAGGCACACCTTACCTCTGAGTCCATGCCAAGGGACCTCAGTTTCTTTGAGTCAACATTGGACAAGTATGAGCCAAGGAGCCACTTGCCCTTCATCAAAAAGCTGCAGTGCAAGGCAGGTGTGGTGCATTGAAGGAAATTAAGGGACTGAGCGGTAAACATTCAACTAATGACTTCGCTACACACACGGTACTAATGAGGTGCAAAAAATGAGTTTGTATGGCAAAACAATGCACACATCAATTGGAATTGCAAAATAACAGCCTTCAATGCAAATGCAAAGTACAGGCGCAAGTTTACACTGCAAGCAAGGTGCAGATGTGCTGCTCTATACCCAAGACAAATGTGGTGCGCACGGACAAACAAAGAACACAGCTAGTACACTGATTCAGACCACTGATCCAGACCGTCTTCTTCATGGAGGGAGACATGCATTTCCACAACTCCCTCCTTTGCGGGTTACAACATTTTTTGTTTATTTCTGGCCAAGAGTAAGCATCAATCCCCACAAACCTACGTAGTTTATACCTCTTTAACCCTATTCCTTAGGTCCATGACAATAATTGACAATCGTGCACCGATTGGAAGCCCTTTACTTTGGCATAGTAATCTCCCCAGATGTGCTCGCTCCCCAGACGCACCTTTTCTTTGGCATAGTAATCTCCCCAGATGTGCTCGCCAGCTTGATCTCTGTCAGCGGTTCCAAAGCCACAAGGGTGTTGCGCAGCCTGGCTTTGCCGCTCTCCCAAGAGGTCCCCAGTTGCTGTGAGGCATGAAGCAAACATCAAGTGGCATGTAGGGGAACATTGGACAACGGACAGGCAATCAGCCAAAACATTTTTGGTGACAAATAAATTGCCAGGGTCATCACACTTTCTTCATGTTCTGCCTCATAAGCAAATACACAATACGCGCTTCGCTTTCAAAATGGGTGCGCTTTCTCAATGCTATGAAAGCTGCCTTACATCACATCTTACAGAAACTTAAAAAGACATCCATGCTCATTGCGCATCAAGGGGCAGATGCTGCCTCTCTTCATGTTCGTCAACACTAACTACCCTGATTCACCGTGCATCAACGCTGACAGCGTCCCAACTCACCCCGGTCAGAGCTAACACCGCCTTGTCTCATCTTTCACCAACACCAAGTTAGGCAGACATTAACAGTCCCAGTACCACACTACAAAGTAATAATGCACACTGCAAAAAGCTAAACAGGGAGAGCATTATAACACAGCACAGGTTGAAATGGAAAGAGCATCACACCAATGCGCGTGCTTTAATGGAAAGCACACCACACCACATCACAATTTTGCTAGAAAAATGGAGAGCCACGCACCACAGGTAAGTTGATGATCTGCAACTGCTCTGCCTCGACTGTGAGCAGCAACTGTATCTTGTCTACATGTTGCTTGCGGTAGAAGAACACCAGCAGCAACGCCGCTAAGAGGATCAAGGTCCCGGCTACGACTACCACCACAACAACGATGAATATATCCTCCTTAAGAGCTCCAATGCGATGTTCTTCCTCTGGGTGAGGAATGGGCATGATCAGCTTCTTGCTGGCCTGCTCCAGTGGCAGCACAATCTGTGGACGCACAACCAGTGTGTGTGTGTGTGTGTGTGTGTGTGTGTGTGTGTGTGTGTGTGTGTGTGTGTGTGTGTGTGTGTGTGTGTGTGTGTGTGTGTGTGCGCGTGCGAGAGCTTTTCCATGTGTACAAGAACTGTGCAAGCTAGGTGAAGGGAACGACATTAATTCAGCAGGGAGAGAAGGAGGATAGCGCCTGTTGAACTAATGCAAGCCAGCCTTTGCACGGATGCTCCTCTGCTCCAGCTAGATGTTGGACAGTAGCAAGCATTTGAGCGGGCATTACAGGGCAGCGAATGCTTTGCATCTTTGTGGGCTTAATGCCTCCTCACATTTGCATGCATGTGGGCTTAATTTAATAGCTATAATAATAATCACATTTGCATCTTTGTGGGCTTAATGCCTCCTCACATTTGCATGCATGTGCAGGAGGGGGGGGAAGTTTGCAGTCCATGCTCTGCCCTTTTATGGCAGCTTGTATTACATCCAGCTGTGCATAGTCTAAAGCCTTGCCTTGCCTTGCATTTGCCTTGATGGGTGCCTTGTGTGTACTGGAAACTGTGCATTTGGGCAGCAAGTGCTTCACCTTTTGCGCCTTTATAGGCATCGCCTCATACGGGTCAAGGGGTCATACAAATACAATGACAATTTCGCTGACGTCAATGTCCTCACCTCTGGAACACCATTCTGCACCTGCGGAGCAAGATAGGGAAGAGTACAATGCTTGGTACGCAGTCTTGATATTTGCAAGCAGCTGGCATTCAATGAGTCTGCCCTGTCTCTCCCTTAGGGCTTGGAAGATTCAAGCACGCATCACAATGGACACTGAATAATGGAAGCTTGTCAATGCTGAACCTCGTAAAAGACATGATGCTGTCCGTCAGGACGCTCCTAAAGGATGACATATCTTTATCAGTTAAGACAGGTTTTCTTGCTCTCACTTGTGTGAGGGTCGGCTATAGGCTAGAGAGCTCCTTGGTGAGGCCTTGATTGCCATTCTCAGGGACTGATGCCTAAATACTTGCGGCTTTGTTTGGCGTACGCAGTCATTGTGCGTGTGTGTTCCTTCTTTCCAAGTGTGGTTCACCTGCAGGACTACCGGCTCATGTGCAATGTTGCGCCGGAAGTGGTTGAACTCCACTTTGCCCAGGAAGGTGGACATGGATTGCGCAGACAAACTCTTGAGCAGCATGTCATAGCCAGTGACAGGCATCCCTGCGCGCAGCATTCACATCATTTTAAAGGGGAGCCAACGGCCATTGTGCAATCTGAAGAGGTCACTTGTGACCGGCAAGTCGATGACATATGTTCGCACGGAAATGGTACTGTGGATGCCTGCGACCTCTGAGCAGGTTGATGAATGCATGGATGCCTCAAAAGCCTGCGGCAAGTTAGCACTAGCAACTCCACTGACCACCAGTAGGAAAAAGAAGGGTCAGTGATGATGGCGGATGGCAGGCACGAATTGTGGCTACAAGCAAGCGGCATAGTGGGATGAGCAATGCAAAAAAAAACAGGTAGGCTGGTCACAGAATCACATAGTAAGGATAGGCAGGCTGAAATGAAACATGGAGGCAGACATGTGCATCCATGCTCACTCATGTACATACTGTGGCTGGTGCTCTGTGCACCTAAGTGATCTTCCCAGACATGCATGCAATATTATTGATGACTCAATGATGAGCGGGGACATGCTTTAAGGGCAAAGAAGCTCCGTGCATACCCCTGGCGGACCTCCAATGCCCTGCACAAGCCAGCAGCCACCGAGCAGACCGTGACGACCCTAAGAAAGAAGCCTTGCATACAGAGTTGAAATAAGCGCTCAGACTTCATGACCCCAAATGCTCCCCCTCCCCCCTCCCACATCCTTCGACACATATATGCATGTAGATAAATAAATGAATATATGATGTAGCTATGTGACCCTTTTTCCCCTCTGCACAAATCGCTCACCGGCCACGGCGGCAATACCCGTGCTGTTTGTGCAACGAATTGCATTGGAGTCAAACAGCAAGCTGTCCACGTCCAAGTTTGCAGGGTCCAAAAACTCGCAGTCCTTGAATGCGCTCTGGATGGCGAACATCAGGCTGACGACAGTTGCTGAGGCCAAGGCAGGGACGAAGCTAGGCGTGGACCCAACAGCCGCTTCATACGCATCGGCGTACTGCTTGGGTGTCCCGAAAAAAGAGTCCCCTTGCCCCAACATCTTGGGGTGCCAAGAGGACGATGTCAATATGTATTCAGCGGCCTCTGGGCCCACGCCCGACGCAAAACTATAGACGGTGGGAGACAGCGTCATGAAGATGGCCTTCAAGCGATGCTTGATCCTCCCCAGCGCTTTGGCAATTGCAAACCCATTGATCTGAAGCAAGGAACAAGGGGGGGTAGGAGGAATGCTTTAGGGAAGCTGCGTCAGCAAGCATTTTACAAGGGGGCAAGCTTGCAAGTCGACTTGTTGGCTTAGTAAAAGGGACTACGAGGGATGCAGTGGGAGTAGCAAGGCAAAAGGTGGCCACGGGCTTGAGCCCAGTATGCCATGGAGATTGGACATTTTGACAATGATGATGATGATGATGATGATGATGATGATGATGATGATGATGATGATGATGATGGTGACAACCGCGATGATGACATGATGGTGATGAATTCCATCTTGCTGCCGCTGCTGTTGTTGCTGCTGCTCCTGCTGCTGTTACACAGTGGCCTCTCATCCTTGCATTACTCACAGTAGAATCGCAGCCAATGACTGCTGTTGCTCCAGAACGGACAGCCTCTTCTACAATGACGCTGTCGAAGAAAGTAGGTTTTGAGCTGATGTTGGCATTGGAATACTTCAGGACCTTCACAACCTCGAACTTCGTGCTGATCCGTCTCAGTTGGGAGCTCGCATAATCCACTGCGTTCTCACAGGCTTGAGTTGCGTACCGAAAGTCCATGGTGTAGAAAACAAACAGTTTTGCAATGGAATCCTGCAATCATTGAACCAGAGTGGGAAATGAGCAGAGGTCATGCCCTTGGATGAGGTTGTTTGGCGATTTGATAATTTGGGCAATACAAAAAGTCAGAAATAAAGGTTGTTCTTGAGACAAATGGTACAAGTATTATGAATCAGGTTCGTACGAGAGAGAGAGAGAGAGAGAGAGAGAGAGAGAGAGAGAGAGAGAGAGAGAGAGAGAGAGAGAGAGAGAGAGAGAGAGAGAGAGAGAGAGAGAGAGAGAGAGAGAGAGAGAGAGAGAGAGAGAGAGAGAGAGAGAGCACGGCAAACGGCCTTGCACCTTGTCCGTACGAGAGCCTTGCTCGATTAGCCAAGGCATTTTTTCTATGACCAAAATTCAATCCCAATCACTTACCACACCAAATTGGGTCATTCTTGGTGATTTGGAGTCCTCGTACCGAAACAAAGTCATTGCAAAAGAATGGAGTGAAAAGACCCAGCGGTTGATGAGATACAGGACTTCAGCCATATCCCTGATGGGAAAATCCTGCACTAGGGGCGCCAAAAGGTACTATTTCGACCTTCTTCTTTTTTTTGGATATGCAGGATGCTAGAATGGTACATGGAGGTAAAAATGCCTGGTTTGGGGAATTACAATGGTTCCAGGGTGGAGCTTGGGCCTTTTTTTAGGTGATCTGAGTGTTACGTGCGAAAAGGGACTTCGAATGATGTCAGAATTGACAATCATCTTGTATATGAATGGGACGTAACACTCCCCCCCCACCTGGCCCAATCCGTCCTCGGATTGCCGGTGAGCCGCAGTGGCTGATGCGTTCGTGGTGTGAGATCACTTCAATATTCAAGCTTTGAGCATCACTGAAGTCCAGGGGTTGCCCTTTCCGCACTGACCAGGAATAGAACCCGGGACCTCGCGCATGGGAACGCGAGGCAATCCGTGACTCTACCACGGGGTTCCACCTAGCTTCGCTGCCAATGTTACGTGCGAAAAGGGACTTCGAATGATGTCAAAATTGACAATCATCTTGTATATGAATGGGACGTAACACTGAGGCCAGGAGAGCGATTTGAGGTTCTCCGACTTTCATCATTTTTTGGTGAACATAATATTCATGAACCACCATTGGTTGGCACACTTGATCTGTCTGGCAACATAGGCAAGTTGGGCCCCTCTGTAAAAATACTGTGAAATGGTGAAATAAAGTTTGCCAAATATTCAAAAAAATCCTGTTTGCGAACGAACAACTCTGAGTTCTTGGACGACCCAAATCTGTGAGCTGGACACACCTCAAGAGCCATGCTGGTTAGCGCTTGATGTGTCTCCTGGTCAGCCAGATTCGCGATGCCAAAAATGTATGGATAGTCCTGCAAGCAGGCAGGGGTGTAAGGGCAAGCCACCACAATTGAAACATGTGAACAAGTTTATCAGGGCAAGTAATGGTGGGCAACATATATGAGACAGAGACCGTACTTCCTCACACTTAACAGATCAATTGGTTACACTTGCAACCTTAAGCCAGCGTAACATTGTCACAATGTCACTGTCATGTTGACGCTGTCGCGGTGACAATATGTGTGGTCATGAGTACTAGTGCAGCAACACATTACCAACACACTGTCTGACTCAAACTTGCGACACAGTTATATAACTGTGTCGCTTTCAGCAGTCTGCTTGCCTTCAAGCAGCACACAGCCACAAACACATGCTCACCAATTTGAAAAGCTCGTCCGTCTCGAAGCAACAGTGGTACGTAAGCCTCTTTGCTTCATTCACAACCTTGGCTTCGGAGAATGCAAAGTGGGTGTTTCCCAAGATAAAGTGGACCTTGTCTTCCTTGATCAGGCGCTCCACCTGCGCTCATCATGCAACAAGAAAGAGACCTATATCAGCGCCTACTTAAAGGCAAACTATACTTGTGGCAAGTGCCAGGGCAGGCAGCTTCAATCCCTTGAGCACAAGCACCGGAGCAAACAAGTACAAGCATCAAAACATTTGTTGCACACGCCATGCAAGGGAGAGCCACGCCTTTCGTCCGTGGGATTTGAAAGCCTTTTGAGAGCCTTGTCAAAAGCGATTGCTGGGATGATAAGCACATCATCAGAATCCAGGTGCTCCCTTGTTTTTAGTGCTTTTCAGCCTGACAATCGTTCATAAGGGTGACTCGTGCCGGACCGAAGGCTGGCAGACACTTGAAAAAAACTTCTGCGTTGAAATTTTGACTTTGATGTTCTTAATCTAAGCATACTTTGGCATGAAAAGACGTCCTATTCATTTAGCATGGAAAATGAACCGGGAAAGCTCCCATGCAGTGAAATAAACCCCAAGGGCTTAAAAGCTCAACTACATCTCTGTCCTCACTCACCGTTCT
>OU611763.1:562014-614514 GCA_914767535.2 Dunaliella primolecta | reverse complement strand
ATTGGCAGGCATCTCAAATGGCTGCAAAATGAGATAACAGGGATCAAAGTGAGGAAGAAAGTAATGATTAGACAGATAAATGCCCAGTTCTTCTCAGATGCAAATACTGTTTCACATGCTATCTAACAAAAGCAGGATAACCGGAACGGAAGCACGAGAATATGAAACAGCAGCATATCAGCAAATAGGGCTGTGTGACCCTTCCTTTCCAGATAAGCGCCGCTTGGAATTCAAACAAAATCCAAGCCTGTTTCTCGCGCCGCCAGAGAGCCTTAACAACAAACTATGTCAAAAGCATCCTCTAGCTTCTAGAGGAGTTACAAGTTGAACAGCATGCGCAAGGAAGCCCTCCCTGGACCACGCCCAAATCCTCAGTAGGAGACGCATGTGTGGCATCACATCTCGGTTTGCGGAAGCAACCCTGCCCCTGGAGTGCATGACAACTCTGCAAACAAAAGCCCTTGAATATCCCACTCTTGAAGGGCCTTGATTACAGCCTGCGGAGGCGCTCTTGCCCCTGGTGCGCTCGAAGACTCCGCAACAGCTTGATTGCTGCCATGGCTGTGTGCTTCTGGGCAGTGCTCAAAGAGGACCAGCGCAAGAGCAGCTGCATGCAGGAAGTTGCAACAAGTGTGAGGCTGCAAGGTCAGATCTCTTCTCGCAGCTGATCAGAGCCATGGCTGTGTGCATCGGGGCGGCGCTGAATGAATGAAGAAGAGCACAAGAGCAGCTGCAAGCACAAAGTCTCAACAAAAGTGAGGCTGCAAGGTCTGACCTCTACTTGCAGTTTGGTCAGTGCCACTGCTTTGAGTTTCTGGGCAGTGCTGAAGGTGGAACCAGCATGAAAGCAGCTTGCTCATGCTTGCATGGAGCATGTAGCAAGGAAGCAGCTCTAAGAAGACAGACGAGGCATGCAGCTGCATATAGAGCAAAAGCAGCAATGCCCAAACGAAGACACTGCCCCTGAACTCTGCACCGCTTGTGGGATTGACAGAGGGCACTGCCTTGCAGCACTTGTGGTGTTGGTGCGAGACAGTCACCAGAGCCACAGCATGCAGTCATCTGAGCACATGTCAGGCTTACAGGACGGTTACATTACATTACAGCAAGCATTACAACGGATTACAGCAAGCTTGCAGCATCAATACATCATGTTGCAGTGAGCGTTACATTGCACCATGCTCATAACAATTGGGTGTCTGAGCATGAGGCAGCCGCCTGACCTGAGGTGTTTGTGCAGATTAGTCACTGCTGAGGTGCTGTGAATGCCAAGGTTTTGGTGCAAATTAGTCAGTGGTAGCAGTCGAGGCAGCCACCTCAAGATCTTCAATAGGCGTGTTCAGGAACAGTGCAGCTGTAGCTGAGAATGGAGATTTTGCTCGACAGAGAGTGTTGAGTGGGGGAATCAACAAAATGCGCAAAGGCAGCTGACCCCAAGCAAATACTTCCATGATACAGGGCAGTCCCTCGTTACAAAACGTACAATCCACATCACGATTTCACATTGTTTGCCTCAGTTGTTTGCAGCTCCATGCTGCGACATCAGCATCTGCGTCAGAGCCCTGAAGGCACCTCAAACACGTCCTCTTGGTGAGACCCCTGCAAGCTTGCTAGCTAGGAACCCTTCATACACACAGCCTCTTTTGGGTTGGCGTACTCTTTTCTAGAAAGGTAATTTTCCTTTCTTTTCAAGGATGACCAAGTAAGGGCAGTTGATTCCCCATACAGAGGCACAAGCCGCCCAGAGCTTTGAGAGGCACGTCAACCAGAATCAGGGGCAAAAGTGAGTGCAAGACATTGCTGAAGACTGATGTTAATGTAAATAACAAACAAGATGACATACACTTGTGGGTCTGAGTACCAGTGATGGCCTGTCCCCTCCCGGGCCTGCACTTCTCTAAACCAGCATACCTGCACGCTTGCAGTTTTTGTACAACCACAGAATTAATGAAACCACAAGAAAACAAGCCTGCAAGGCTAAGCGCCTGTGAGCATAGGGCGGCATTGCCCTCCTCAGTGGAGGCTGCACTACCTACAACCGTGCGTAACAGTATGCCTAATCCATGAGACGACAGCTTGTGGTATTTTACACACCTGTGAGCACAGGGCGGCAATGCCCTCCTGTGGGGGCTGCAACTCTGATCCCGGACCTGTGCTGGAGGGTGGAAGGTGGCGGCGCGTGCTTTTTGTGGGCAGGGGGGCAGTGCTCATGGCCTGCGGGCGAGTGCAGCAGGTTTTTTCTTTGTTGCACGCTCCTTGCTTCTGTGACCTGCGATCTGCAATAGCTGATGAGGGCAGAAGTATCCACTATCTGCGGAGGAGACATGACCCAAGTGCTTGGCTGTTTGAGTGCTGGAAAGATGGTGTGCAGGAGTGGAGTCGTCAGGACGCACAGCCTGACAAGTTTTCCAAATCCAGCCAACATCCGAGAGAGGGCGCATCATTTTCTGATGTCACACTAGTTTGCCTCGTTTGTCAAAGCACATGCTAACTGGTACGTCCTCACTGCATGCCATGGCTCACCTCAGGGCAACCTTCAAGAACAGAGCACAGTAAAGACTGGGCAAGACTTATTTCAAGCACAGAGCCACAGGTAAAACAAGCAAATGACTTCGTGCTCAGGAGTTCCAACACAGCAAATGCCACAAAGACATCGTGACTCATACTCTCCTCACTGAATGCAACGAATGTTTACCCCCAGCAAGCTTTTTGTCAACTCAAGGGCCAATGTGGGCCAGGGTGGCAACTGCAGCAGCGGGTCTGGAGAAAACAACATGACCACTACCTGGAAACAGTGGCTCTGAGCTATGTTGTGACAGGACATTAATCCCAACATGCGCCCTCCCCTGTATGATCTGCCCACCGGAGAACCACTGTGGGCCAGGGTGGCAACTGCAGCAGCGGGTCTGGAGAAAACAACATGACCACTACCTGGAAACAGTGGCTCTGAGCTATGTTGTGACAGGACATTAATCCCAACATGCGCCCTCCCCTGTATGATCTGCCCACCGGAGAACCACTGTGGGCCAGGTTGGCAGCTGCAGCAGCACTTTCCAAGCACAATTCACTGCCCTAATGGCGTGGTCCAAGCAAAACTTCTCCGTGAGTCCTGACATGATCCTTCCCCTGTATGCTTCCCCTGTATGCCCTGCCTATACCTGATGCTTCCCCTGTATGCCCTGCCTATACATGATGCTTCCCCTGTATGCCCTGCCTACCTGAGGGCCATAGTGGGCCAGGGTGGCTGCTGCAGCAGCGAGCCTCACCAACAGCAGGGTAGGCATGCGAGCAAACGCGTCGGCATGTGCAGGTGCTACAGAGGTGAGGACTGAGTGCTGTGGGCTGTTGCTTCCTTTGGTGGGTGAGAACTCAGTGTCAGTGGGCTGGGTGGAGGGTGCATTTCTTGCAGCAGGTTTTGGGCTGTGTGCTCCGCCTTCAAGGGGCTGGGCGCCTGTTGCTGGTGCAAAAGCATCCAGCATTGGTGGCCGCTGAATTGCAGCGGCTGCTCCTGGCGCTGCTGTGACTGAGTGACCCTGACCACCCGACAGCATCAGAGCCCAGAGGCTGTCAACACAGGCGCACACTGCGACTAGGGGGATGGGGTGGCGGGCGGCGCGCCGTGGGGAAAAGGAGCGCTGCTTGGCCACCCTGTGTGTGTGTGTGTGTGTGTGTGTGTGTGTGTGTGTGTGTGTGTGTGTGTGTGTGTGAAAAGGAGCGCTGCTTTGTCACCCTATGTGTATTTGTCTTTGTATGTGTGTGTAATGCACATGCAAAAGTATGTTGGTGCTCTGGGGGTGAATTGTTGAAGGAAGCACTCTTTTTGGGAGTGCTTCCCAGATGCAGAAGCCCGCCCAGCTTAATTTCACAGTGTCAATATTTCACAAGCAAACATATGGCGCCTAGTGCATGGGATATTATTTCATGATACTTTTGCCGTTACACACAACGGAGGAAGCATCTTACTGTCAGCACTCCGTAGTGTTTGAGCTTTATGTTGTTATTCAGGGTCCTGATAGCAGACGACTGAACAATCGCCGAGGATTTATGGTGCTCAGTGCAGGCAGTAAGAAACTACCTGAAATGCTCATACCCCAAGCCTACCTAGACTATTCTACTGTTGGAAGCAGCCATGCAAAGATCAGTACACATTGGCTTGGATTTGCAAGAGAGGCAGCCAAATTGCCTCCCCGGGCCTTCCCCATAACCATGCACAAGCACATCCTTGCCTGTCCCTACGAACCAGCGTGGCCACAGCACCTGCAAGAGAGGCAGCCAAGCTGCCTCTTCCTGCCCTTCCCCTTGGCATGCATTCTTGCAACACGCTCTAGCATTCCTGCGCTCTCAATCTGGCAGTCCTGCAAGCAGCCAGATCGTCTCTTCAGGCCCTCCCCATAACCATGCACAAGCACATCCTCGCCCACCTGCGAACCAGCGTGGCCAGAGTGCCTGCAAGGCCCACAAGAGTGGCCATCATGGCCGGATCTTGTGCCGCAAACCCACTCCCTCCTCTACTATTGCCGGTGCCATTGCTGCCCCTGCTGCTGCTGCTGCTGCTGTTGCTCAAGTCCCCATCGCCATCCTCCTCTTGCACACTGCCGCTACCATCATCACCACCACCACCTCCACCACTCCACGCTTCCTGCATCATCCCCTCCCTCAGCAGCACGCTGCACCGCACTAGCAAGGCGTGCAGCACCTGCTGCAGTTGCCCACCCTCACCCGTCCCCAGGCCCCCAAACCCACCTTGTGCAGCGCCCCCTGTACCCCCCCCTCCCCCTCCTGCTGCGGCCACCACCCACAGCACAGCACAGCAGTGCTGCAGGCTCATGCGGGGCAGGTCAGCACACGCGGAGGCGAGCCACAGACGCCACCATCGAGTCGGAGGGCGGGCACCCAAGGACAGCAGGCCCTGAGCTAACATGAGGCAGGCTTCTAGGTGGGGCATCACGCCATGAGGGACAGCTGCGCTTTGAGGCAACACAGAGGACGCTTCTGGTGGATTCAGCTGTCCAGCGGACGCCTGTGGTGAAGGCAAGCCCCCACCCACCTTGCTAGCACCACCACCACCACCACCATCACCCCTTGCTCTGACTGACCCCAGCGCCACTACAGCGCTGACAACGCCACTGCCACCTCTGCGCTCCTGCTGCTGCTGCTGCTGCTGCTGCTGGGGATTCCCTTGGGCTCCGCCTATTTTTCCATCACTCTGTGCATCCCCTCCAGCAGCTGCCTCAAGTGCACGCATCAGCTCCCGCGCACTCACTACCAGCACCGCCCCCAGCAGCCCCCTGCTGGGGGCCCCTGCCTGCAAGCGCGCAACACCCCACACCACCATCCCCAGATCACACAGATCTGCACTGCCAATCAGCGCAGGCCCCGGGAGCAGGCCACCAACAAAGTCGGGGTGTAGGGGCCAGCCTCCGCGTGCAGCTGCCCACAGGATCATGGCGCGCTCGCGCATGCCCAGACCGCCCTGCAGTGTGTGTGTGTGTGTGTGTGTGTGTGTGTGTGTGTGTGTGTGTGTGTGTGTGTGTGTGTGTGTGTGTGTGTGTGTGTGTGTGTGTGTGTGTGTGTGTGTGTGAAGATATGCAGGTAGGTGGGTGCACAGGGGGGGTGCAATGACCATAAGCGTGGTGAATGCTGGCACACAAAAGGGATCAGCTCAGCAGTGCAAGAATATGCACGAGCACATGAGTGTGCTGGCATGCACACGGGGGGGAGGAGCTATGAGTCAGAGCACGCCCATCCACACATTCGCAAAATATCCAACGCTGCCTACTCTGGCAGGGGCTTGCTGGCCAGGACGATGCAAGAGCCTGAGGCCATGGCTGGCCAAGACGATACAAGAGCCTGAGGCCATGGCCAAGACGATGCATGAGCCGATGAATGAAAGGGGAACACTATGTTCACGCTCACACACACACACACCACGTTGCCGCCAAGGAAACACCTAAAAACAATGGTACACCACCTATGCAGGCTTGCTGCACTGCGGGCTGGACCGCCTCCGAGGCAGTGCCCATTCTATTGCAAGGGCTGTAGGAGGGATACACGGCACGACACACCCACATGCTGCAGTGCTGCACAAAATAACACAAGGGGGCTGCACAGAATGGCACACGGCGTACGCACCTGGCAGGCTTGCTGGAATGCAGCGGCTTGGAAGCGGTCCAGCCACCGGGGTGACGGCCGTACCGCCATGGACGTCAGTGCCCATGCACACGTCCCCAGGCTGCACCCATCCATGGCGTGCATGCGGCGGTGGCTTGCCAGGAGCAGACTGCCCACCACCTGTGATGACAAACATCATTGGTCACTGAGGTAGACTGCTCACTGCCTGTGATGACACGGAACAATGATCACTGAGGTAGACTGCCCTCCACCTGTGATGACACACATCATTGGTCTCTGAGGTGGACTGCCCACCACCTGTGATGACACACATCATTGGTCACTGAGGTAGACTGCTCACCGCCTGTGATGACACGGAACAGTGATCACTGAGGTAGACTGCCCACCACCTGTGATGACACACATCATTGGTCACTGAGGTTGTTAGGGTGGCTGAGCAGCACCCATCCATGAGTTGGTGGCGAGCAAGAGCTTCCCACCAGGCTAGGATGAGCAACGAGATGCACACAACACACACACTCACACGACACAGCATGCTGCTTTTTCGCTCCTTCTACACATTGCATTGAACAGATTGAATTTGGCAAGCATCATACGAGTTCTGGTTTGGACATTTTAGAGGCATTTGTCTCCTTAGCTCACCAACCGTTAGCCAAAGTTTGTCCACCATTGTGCATTTGACTGGGGTTGGGAATGTCAGAGGTACAAGGTGTGCCTTCATTGATCTAACCAACTGCCGCCTACATGTCTTTGCCTTGAAAACTTTCAGACTTCAGAAATAACGCATGGGGAACTCATAGGAGTAAATGACCATTTTCTTTGTCGCTGGCATGTCTAAAGTTACAGCAGAGTGACATCTAGGTCACCCTTATGCCAGGAGGTCGCCAACAATTTGTCAAACAATCCAGGTACACGATCAGACAAATGATACATGCTGTGGCTCTTGCCAGCCAGCAGCATGCACGAGGGCTTTAGAGCGTTCATATTTGTGCCAGCCTTTGCTTACATGTCTCTGTGTGCTGCGTCCCTGAGTTCCATGTCCCTGAGTGCCAGCCTTTGCTCGCACACCTCTGTGTGCCATGCCTCTTTGTGCAAGCCTATGCTCCCGTGCCTCTGTTTGTCATGCCCCTGTGCGCCAAAACTTGCTCTTGTGCCTCCACAATGGTCTGCCCCCAGAAGGGGAGGCAGCCCCAAAGGCACATCCTACGCAAGAGGTGCACTTGGGCCTGAAGCTACTCAAGAGTTGCACGTGCATCTGAAGCAGGCCAGCAGCTTTGGCCAACACCTCACTTATCCCGACTGATGCAGCGGTTGGGCCGGCAGGATGTACTGCCGCTGCTGCTCCTGATGATGATGCCAAGTGTTTCTTTAAAAGATGCATAAAACAGCATGTGCATCTTCTCAGCAGCCGAGAAAATATGCACTAGGCTTATCAAGACACAACTCCCTGTGTTTTCTCGGCACATCTCAGTGGCACCCCTGCACTTTGCGGGCAATTTCAATAAAAGCACACCGGGATTTCTGAGTAAGGCGGCACTGTCGCTGCTCACAATGTATGGCAGTTGCTTAAACAGTGCATTTGATCCCTGCGTGGGCCGCCAGAGTTGGGCTGTTTTCCTTACCTCCCGGAAGTCCAAGGGAGGTTGGCCAGCAGGCGGCGCTGCTGCTGCCGCCCCCGCAGCTGGTGAAGCTGCTGCTGCTCCTTTGACTGCTGGAGTTGCCCGCCACTGCTGCGCTGTGATTCTGTTCTGAGGCTGATCCGAGGCATGTGATGGAGGGCTGCGAAGCGGGCTGCCCAGGAGTGGGGGCCTACCTCTGTTGCTGGAAGAAGTGCTACTAATTCCAGAGCTGAGGCTCCAGCCATTGCTGCCACTGCCATCGCTGTTGCTGCTGACTCTCATGCCAGCGCTGCCGCTGATGCTGTCGTTACTGGTGGTGCTAGCATTTGAGCCAGCGCCACTCCGGTCCTTGGCGTGCGAGTGCAAAGTGGATGGCAGTAAGCTTGCCGGCAATGGTGCTGCTGCCTGTGGCTGTTGCAGTGCTTGTTGGAGTGGCTGTGCCAGAGGCAAGGGCAGCTGGCAGAAACCCAGGGCAGCTTGTAGAGACCGAGGCATGCGCGCGAGGCGAGCCATTCCTATCATGGCCTCCGAGATGGTGCGAGGGGAAGCTGCTGGCAGTAGTTGGCTCAGCTGCAGAAGCAGAGCAGAGCCTGGGAGGGGGGAAGGGGAAGAAAGGTTGGGGCGGGGCGAGATTGCTGCTGGTGCTGGTGCTGATGGCGGAGGAAGTGATGCTGCGGGAGGTGAATGATAGGAGGTGGATGCTGCTGCGGGTGGTGGATGATGCCTCAGAGATGTGGTGTCGCTAGAATTGGGTGCGGGTTGTCGTTGCTCACCCACACCTACCGCCTCTGCTGCTGCAAGAGGTGGGTGCGCTGCATGGGCTGTTGCTGTGGCAGAGTCGTTCAGTGGCGGAGAATGCGCTGCACCAGTGGGGTGGAGCGTGGTGGAGAGGTTCGGCACAGAGTTGGCAGCAGAAGGTGCTGCGCTGGGAGGTTGGTTGACATTCGCACCAGCAGCTAGGGCAAGGACTGCAAGTAGGGAGGCACTCAAGTGCATCGCCACCTCAGGCAGCTCATGCTGCTGCTTGTCCTGCATGTGCTGCTGCTGGACCTGTTGCTGCTGGACCTGTTGCTGCGCCTGAGAAAGCATCCGCTTCTGCGCTGTGTCCTGGGTTATTCCTAGCGGCACTTGGCCGTGCAACCTTTGCCCCTGTTGCTGCTGCTGCTGCTGTTGGTGGGGTAGCTGATGGCGCCCTGAGGGCGGCAGCACTCTGTCAAGACCCTGGGTTAGGTCCATGTGGGGCACAGGCTGCTGCTGCTGCTGCTGCTGCTGCTGCTGCTGCTGCTGCTGCTGCGCTTCCTTGCCCCGCTGCCACTGCTGCTGCTGCGCCTCAGCCTGCTGCTGCTGCGCTTGTTGCTGGCGCTGCTGGTGCTGTGTCCGCGCGCGCGCAGCAGCACAGGTGGTGAGATGCATGTGGTGCTTCAGCCAGGGCAGGCTGGGAGTGGCACACAACCGCGCCAGGGCAGTCACAGTGTTTGCCAAGTCCTGGGTGTTTGCCTGCGGGCACTTTGCAGCCGAGTGCGATCTTGGTGCTCCTTATGCAATGCCTGTGCAGGTTGGAGAGGTGCATGTGATGCTTGGCTCCTTCCTTCCACTGCAAGCATACTTCCAGGGCATCCTAATCTGTTGCCGCATGCACCTCACGTTGCTTTGTACAGCCCCTGTTGAGCTCTGTCTGTGCAGGGCATCCCCTCACTGGTGCGCCCACACAGGCTGCAGCTGCACAATCAGCAGCACATGAGCCTTTACCACTGCAAGAACACTCCCAAGCCACTCTTATGCACTGCTGCACGCACCTCCTGCTGCTTGGATGCACCGCCTCTGCTGTGCTCTGCGCACGCAGGGCATACAATTATTGGAGCGCAACAGCAGTCTCGGCTGCACGATTAGCAACACAGAGGACCCTACCACTACATTACAAACTCACTCATTTTGGTAACTTGCCGCACGCACCTCCTGTTGCTTGGATGCACCCGCCGCTGTGCTCTGCGCGTGCAAGGCATCCGCACACCGGAGCGCCCATGCAGCCACAGCTGCACGGTCAGCAGCACGCGAGCCCTTGCCCCCACTGCTGACGCTGCTGCTGAAATTGGTGCTTGCTTGGTGTTTCTCTGGGGCCAGGGAGGCCCACCTTTGCTCCAGACCCACCAGCTCTGACACCGCCCATACCTGCGGGAGGGAAAGGCAAGCACGCGCTTTTCCCCCCCAATACAATCAAGGAAGGGCAAGCAAGATAGGAAGGAAGGAAGCAAATAACAGCCCATCCTGTTGAGGTAGGAAAGGTGAGTACGCATTAGCACTCACCACCAAGATGCATAAGTCGCCAATGGTCCATAGGCGACCACTTCATGAACAACTCAATTCATTGGGGATCAGTGATCTGATGCAAGATCAGCATCACACCCAGATCAGCAACCTGGGATCCAGTACCACTAGTGGGATCCAGTAACACTAGTAAGCAAGTGAGCATGCGTCGTCGCTTGCCACCATGCATCATGCATCAAACAACTTTGCGCATGCCAATAAATCGTTTTCGGGCATCTCAGTGCTGCATCAACACCCCAACACCCGTACGCTACAGCAATAGTTAAGCGAGCACAGTGCAGGCAAGCTTGATTGAATGGGCCATGGTGCATAAAAAGCACCTGCCTAAGTCACATCTATGGACACATACACACACACACACACACACGCACACAGACAGACAGACAGACAGACAGACAAACACACACACACACACACACACACACACACACACACACACACACACACACACACACACACACACACACACACACACACACACACACACACACACACACCGTGCTGGAAACGGAGCGTGGGGAGGCAGTGGCGAGCCTGCGCTCAAACATGGTGCACAGCTTCGTGCGCCACGAGGGGAGGTGACGCATCAACATGGCCCATGCCTCAACCTCATGCAGCAGCTGCTGGGCAGCTTCCGCTTCTTGCTGCTGCTGCTGCTGCTGCTGCTGCTGCTGTTGCTGTTGTTGTTGTGGCTGTGGCTGTTGCTCGTGCTGCGGGAGCAATGCCTGCTGGGCAGCCTGCGACTTTTGCTGCTGCTGCTGCTGCTGAAGGTGCTGCTGCTGCTGTTCCTGCTGCTGCTGCTGCTGCTGCTGCTGTTTCTGCTGAAGGTGCTGCTGCACCAGTTCCTGATTTGACTGCACCCGCGCACCCCTCCCTCGCTGCTGGCCCTGCTGCACCGGCGATAGGCGTTGCTGCTTGAGCCTCAGTTGCCGAGAGCGCCTCCTTGGCTGCCGAAGAAGAAGTGCACCCTCAGCCGAGCCTGAATGCTGCTGCTGCGGCTGTTGCTGCCATGATTCCTGGCCTCTATGCTCTACGTGGGGCTGCTGCTGTGCAACCTTGCTCATGCCACGCAAGTGGGGCAAGACAGACAGCGCTGCCCAAACATGTGTAGGAGGCTCTAGCAGGGCGTGCACAGCCCAGGCCAGCATGGACAAGCTGCGCAGAGCGTGTGTGGGGTGGGAAGCGAGCGCAAGCATGAGTCGGTCAAGTACAGGCCTCTCACAAGGTGTGTACAGCCCAAGTAAGGTTGACAAGCTATACATAGGATATTGGTGCTGATGCCAACATTAATCAGTGTGTGTGTGTGTATGTGTGTATGTGTGTGAGACGCGTGAGTGCAGGCAAGTGCTGGCTATAACCATGCAAAGGTCTTTCACAGAGTATACACAGCCCAGGCAAGGGTGGACAGAGGCAAGGCAACTCTTGATCTATGTGCGTGAGACGGGTGAGTGAGCGCAAATATGAGCCTGTCAAGTACAGGCCTCTCACACAGTGCGCATGGCCCAGGCCAAGGTGGAAAAGCTGTGCAGGGCCTTTTTTCGCAATTTAAAATCTGTGTGTGTGTTTGTGAGAGGGATGAGTCGACCAGATGCAAGCATGTGTCGGCCACAGATAGGCAGAGGGCTTTCAAAAGAACACGCACAGCTATTCAAGGAAAAAGCTGGTGCGGAAAGCAAAGGATGCAGGAAATGTGGAGGAAATGTGGTGGACAGCGCAGGATAGGAAAGCACACCTGTGAGCATCTGCCTGGCGGAAGGCTGTGGTGGCGGAGGCGTCCAACAGGCGGAGCAGCCACTGTATGTGAATGGGGGTGAATGAATGGCTGGGTTCTTGCCACGGCAGCTGCTGCTCCTCTTCCACTCCTTGCTGCTCGTGATGCTGGCCTTGATCTGGATTTTGCAGATGCTGGGGATGAGGATCCTGCTGTTGCTGCTGCTGTTGATGCAGCAAAGCTGTTCCCCACGCCAGCTGCGCCAAGTAGCGGGGGGAGAGAGTAGGGAGGCCGTTGGCGCTACTGCGGTGCAGCTGGTGCAGCCAAGGAGAGGGCAGATGCCAGCCCGCCTGCACACATTTTGCAACACCACATGTCAGCCTGAGGAGCCAGTAATAGGACTTGACATCGCTGCAATGTAGTGGGTGCAGTCAAGGAGAGGGTAAATGACAACCCGCCTGAACACACTTTGCAGCAACATGTGAGCATGATGTAAGGAGACTTGGATCTAGCTTTGCCGTGACGCAAGTCATGGAGCCAAGGAGGAGAATGTAAAACATGGCCTGCCTGTGCGCCATTGTCAAACATGCCTGCCTGTAAAACATGTCTGCCTTTTAAACATGTCCTGCCTGCCTGCGCACCATTGTTGTTACACATGCCTGCCTGTTCAACATGGCCTGCCTGCACACCATTGTTGTCTGCCTGTTTGATATGTGCTTGCGCACCATTGTCAAACATGCCTGCCTGTTCAACATGGCCTGCCTGCACACCATTGTTGTAAGACATGGCCAGCGCAACATTTGACTCAGTGCATGTGAGCTTAATATGCCCATGCCAGAATTTTGGGCACTGCTGGAATGCAGCAGGTGCAGCCAAGGACGGGGCAGAAGACAGCCCGCCTGCACACATCTTGAACAAGCACACCGAGCCTGATGCCATGCGACTTAGAAACACTGAAACAAGCTTCTATCAGGAGTGTTTACAACAACAGTAACACCGACACTTGGACTCACACCCACATTCACAGCAACCCACACGCGTGCATGCCTGTGCGCCCACGCACAGGCACGCACACCCGCAGTCCACAATCCACGCACTTGTAGATGTGCCAGGGCCTTTCCATACACATACTCCACAATCCACGCACCTGTAGGCGTGCCAACGCCCACGCCAAGACCCCAACCTGCAAAGGCTCCATCTTGCGCAGGCGGTGACCCGATACACGGCCCAGCTCTTGAAACCACGCACTGGAGGGCCTGCAGGGGGAGCAGGGAGAGCAGGAAGGTCACACGCACCCATTCAGATAGGTAATTGACTGTCATTGACTGTAATGGAATGCTCAAGAATTTCAGATGTTCTGCAGCTCTCGGAGCCAAGCATGGGAGAGACTGCAGGGAGAGCAGCACACCGCAAGGCCATTGAAATGGCTGCAATGAAACACTTAAGGGCTCCAATATTTTTGCAGCCCTTGAAATATCGCATGGGATGGCCTGCAGAGTGAGCAACGTGAGACACACACATGTACTCACACACACACACACACACGCACACACACACACACACACACACACACGCGCGCACACACACACACACACACACACACACACACACACACACACACACACACACACACACACACACACATGCTGGGAATCACGACCACCTGCAGCCAAGGCGCGCCATGCTGGCTGTGATGTCCACCAGCTCCTGGTCCGAGCAGCGCGGCAGTTGCAGCAGGCCCGAGACATCTGTAATCATCTGGAGCACTTGCTGCTGCTGGGGTGGTCTGGGGTTGTGTGGGGTAGAGGGTGAGAGAGCTGCTAGGGCTTGCAGCCATGCGGCGATCTCCCATGCCTCCGGCACCACAGCCCCTGAGGAGACACACGCAGGGCTCTGCTGACGGGGCGCTGATGCTGATGCTGATGCCGATGCTGAGGAAGGACATGCAGTGCCCTGCCGCTGTGATGCTGATGCTCCTTGTGGATGAGGTGTTGGCGCGCCTTGCTGCTGGGGCGATGGTGTTCCATCCTGTTCTGCTGCGTGTGATGAAGGAGATGGCGGTGGTGGAGATGGCGGTGGTAATGACGCTGCCCGCAACCCTGCTCCATTTCCAGTCTGCACTTTGACCACCCCTGCTCCTGCTCCTGCAGAGCCACTACCCATTTGATCCTGATGCTCAGCTGACGCTGCCTCAGCATGGACATCACACAGCAAACTCAGATCCGACAGCAAGCGATGCTGCAGCGCTGCCAGCAGTCTAGATCGGACCCATGCGCGTTGCAGAGGCGGCCTCAAATAAGGGCCTGCTTGTTGCGCGCGTGCGGAGGCGAGTGTAAGCTGCGGCTGTGTGGATGCGGGTGGGTGCTGCTGGGACAGCGGCTGTAAGGGGTGGGGGTCAAAGTGATGCTGATGAGCGTGAGCAGTGGGCTGGTGGCGCTGGGCGCGTGGCTGTGTGGGTGGGGGGGCGAGGCGGTGCATCAGATCAGGCATGGCAGCTGCCAAACTGCTCATGGCGGTGCGTGGCATGGAGGGCAGGGAGGACTCGATGCACAGCAGCAGGCGCTCGCTGAGGCTGGGCTGTGTGTTTGAGTGCGCCCTGGTAGTGTTGGTGGTGGAGTCAGCGGGAGCATGTGCGCTGGGTGAAGATGGAGGGGCATGGCGCTCGCGGAGGCCGGGCTGAGAGTGGCCTATGCTCATGGTGGAGGTGGCAGGAGACTGCGTGCTTGGCACAGATGAGGAGGCATGATGCTCGCTAGGGCTGGAAGGTGGTTTATCTGTGAAGGTGGCGCAGGAGATGGCTGCAGTGAGCTGGGCATGATCTGTGGTGGTAGCGGCGGAGCTGGTGGCCGGTGTGGGCTGAATGCTCTCCTCATCCCTCAGATCGACCTCCAGATTGTACACATTGACCCTTAACTGCTTCACAGCTTGTACAATATCAACCAGGCCCCACGTGTTCAAAGTTGAGGAGGAGGGTTTTGATAGGAGCAGGGTTTGGCTGGCTGTTCCATCTGATGTGTCGGGAGCTGAGCTGGGTCTGGGCTGCTGCTCTATTGAAGAGCACACATGGTGGCAGGCTAGGCTCAGGGCTGTGGAAGTCCAGCCACTGCTAGGAGCCAGGCCATACTTGAGTTGCATCTGCATGGCATGAGGGAAGCACGACAGAAGGTTCAGCATCGATTAAACCAATGAGACGCACATAGGGACTGGCTAGGCCTAAGGCTGTGGAAGTCCAGCCACTGCTAGGAGCCAGGCCATACTTGTGCTGCATCTGCATGGCATGAGGGAAGCACGACAGAAGGTCCAGCATTGATTAAACCAATGAGGCGCACATAGGGGCTGGCTAGGCCTAAGGCTGTGGATACTCGACCCTGCTGGGCATCGCTGGTGGGACACAGACCATATGCACACTGTGCGAGAGCCAGACCATACTCACAGCGCATGAGAGCCAGACCATAGCCCACCGCACCTTGGCGGCACTCAAGGGCATTGATAGGAAGCCAGGCAAGGGAGCACAAAAGCGATGGAAATTGATACGGAAGTTGCTGGGCAGGCATGGCATTCTAGCTTGCAAAAACCAGAAGCTTGCTCGGTGTGCGCGCACACGCGCATGCGCACACACACACACACACACACACACACACACACACACACACACACACACACACACACACACACACACACAACACACACACAGCTGCACGTTTTGCAAGTAGTGTCAGCATTGCACTGCGCAGGTACACCTATGACAAGGGCCTCCGTCTACTCCCCACAGAGCACGCACTTAGCACAGCCAAGCATACAGCCCCGACACCACGTGTGCTGCAGGGCCACTTATTGCTTGCCTTGACTGCCAACTGTAAATTGTAGCACTTGCAGTATGCAGGCAGACCTCATTTTGCTGCGCGAGTTTGAAATGCGTGCGTTGAAGGCTTGCTTCAAGGGCGCATGTACCTTTTCTCGCTTTGTCATGCCCGGCACCCAGCCTGCATGACGCTCAACCAAACACTTGCATACACCACTCCATGACTGTGACTGTAGAATGTCACATGTGTCTGTGCCAGTGGGAAAACAACGCACCACTCACGTAGCCTGCAGCCCTCACTACATCTACCTTTGTTAGTAGTATCATGCTTTGCTGACCTTGCCTGCAGCCTACACAGCATCCAGTGACAACTGCACCTAGCCTGCTATAGCAATCAGCACTGGGGAATAGTGGTGTGCCAATCGCCTTGCACGACGCAGCACACGTTCATTCCAGTTCCACCAACCAGACAGCTCAATATTGTGTAGCTCAGTTTGCCCGCTCCCCACACCCCCTTCAAGTGATTGGTTACACCAAGCCTAGCCCAAAGCCCTTGTGCTCTTTTGTGGCGCTCACAACATTGCTTTACACAACGCATTCACTTATGCCCTCCTCACCTTGCCTGCTGCCCACACTGCCTCCAGCAGCTGCTGCGGTGGCAGCTCGCGCAGCTGTCGCCCTGTCCAGTGCCAAAGGGCCTCCCACAGGGTAATGCTCCAGCTACTGTTGCTGCTGCTGCTGCTGCTGCTGCCTCCACTGTTGCTGTCCATGACAGCACCTTTCTGGCCACTGTTGCCCATGTCAGCACGCACAGAGCCACCCCTCCTGCTGCCCCTCTTGCCCGCACCAGCGTCCAAAGAGCCACCCACACAGCTGTTCCAGGCATCTCTGGCAACCTCACGACCATCACTCCCTCCCTCTCCATCGCTGCTACTCCCACTGCTCCCATCCCCACTGCCGTAGTCCCCTGGACAGCCAATCTCCCTTGCCTCAGGTGTTTGCTTGGGTTTTGTTGGTAGGGCTGCAGGGGTTGCAGAAAGAGGGCCTTCACATCCCGAGTCAGGGTACCTACACAACAGCGCTTGCATGACACCCAGGCCTCTAGGCAGCCCTGCCAGCAGCTGCAACAGCAGCACCCCTTCCCAGGGAGCTGCTGTGGGCAGCGCGCGCACGACCGCCCCCGCCCAATCTGTGATCCATGATCCACCGCTGCTGTTGTCCTGTGGCTTAGGGTGTTGTTGATGGGAAGAGGGGACTGGTTGGACGTGGTGCTGGCGCTCGTGTGGTTGCCGTGAGGAGTGTGTGTGTTGGTGGGGGTGTGGAGGGGCAGGCAAAGATGGAAGAGCACCACCGCCCATTCCCAATGACACGCTGCTGAGCGCCGCCACCAACTGGCCCAATGACGGCCCGTGCTGGGACCCGTTGCATACTGCATTGCTTGAATCGCTTCTCCATGTCTCACTGCCTGATAAGCTGGTGCTACTGGATGTGGCGCTGGTGTTGGCGATGCTGCTGTTCCCCAGCCCATGCGTCCCATGTGTCCCTCCAGAGCTGCTCCAGTGCTCCTGTTCGGCGCCAACAGTGCCGCTATGTTCCCTGCTGCTGCCGCTACGATGCATGCTGCCATCCCCTTCTTGCAGCTGAAGGTCTTCACCCATGCGGGCCAGCAGCCAGTTTGCACAGTGTGGCTCAGGCACGTAGCTCAGGCAAGCCAGGCTCAACGCCAGCAAGACTGACGGGGGGTGAGAAGAACGGACTGAATGGACAGATGGAGAGGGACTGGGGGCATGTGGACTATGGAGGGCTGGATTTAGAGCATGGCTGTGCGCCCTTGCGCCATTGATGCTGCCGCCGCCGCCGCCGCCGCCGCCGCTGCTGCTGGTAGGAGGCCAGCGCTGCTGCAGCTGGTATAGAGCCCCGGCCACCCAAGGCTTGCAGGGGGCTGCCTTCAGCCTCGCCAAGGCCACCAGCACTGCCAGCAGCTGCACAAGACGCGGCAAAGACAGGAGGAAAGCAATGGGGCAACCATTTGTTTTGCGAGGAATGGCCCTGTGCAATACTGCTGTGCCAGCGGGTGAGGGGCATGAACAGTAGATATGGACAACAGGCAACATGTTTGCGAGGCAGGAAGCGGGGCAAAAGGAAAGCATGTGATGCCAGCAACAGCAAAGCAGGTAAGGTAAGATGGGAAAGAAGTCATGCTTGCATGTTGGAAGCCCACTACACAAACGCTTGTTTCTCCTCTGCTCATTCTCGTCTGCACAGGATAGAGCCCAACAATCCCAATCGAATCTGAACAAATCATAGGCCTCGTGACCCCCAAGAAGAACGCCCCTGTATGTTGTCCTTGCCCTTTCATGCTCAGTACCCAGCTTGTTTTGGGAAGCTCGGCAGCAAACAAGGCTCGCATCATGTCATTCCAAACGCATGAAAGGTATGTGTGCGGATTCTGACATGGCACTGCCCACTTGCACAGCAGACATGCTGGGGCATGCATGTGATCCAGCAGACATGCATGTGTCCCTTCAGACATGCCAGGGGATGCACGCATATGCCCTATTCATGCAGACATGCATGTGTCCCTTCAGACATGCCAGGGAATGCACGCGTATGCCTTATTCATGCAGACATGCATGTGTCCCTTCAGACATGTCAGGGAATGCACGCGTATGCCTTATTCATGCAGACATGCATGTGTCCCTTCAGACATGCCAGGGGATGCACGCATATGCCCTATTCATGCAGATTTGCATGTGTCCCTTCAGACATGCCAGGGAATGCACGCGTATGCCCTATTCATGCAGACGTGCACGTGCTCCTGCAAGCATGCATGCGTTCCTGTAGACATGCCAGGGCAGACATGTGTTCCTGAAGGAGGAGTGCCTCGCCGTGCTGCTCAGCAAGTGCGGTAGGCAATGCAATGATAGGTAGTGATTACGAGGTTACGCCTCACCTGCTGAGCAGTCATGGCACCCATGTGTTGCTCGCAGGCCTCCATGATTGCCTCCACCACCACCAGCATGCAGACAGAGCTGCTGTCCTCGCATGAAGTCCCAGATACCTGTTCTTGCTCCTGCTGGCGCACAAGCTCCAGCTGCTGCCGCTGCTGTTCCTGCTCTAGCTGCTGCTGCTGCCACTGCTGCTGCTGTGCCGCAGGATCTCCTCCTAGCACGGAAAGGGTGTTCTCCACTGCTGTAGGGAGCATTGAACCCTCGACCTTGCCTGTGTGGTGCTGTGGCAATGGACTTTTGGCTGCGGAGTCGTTCTGCTGTGACTGGAAATCGAGGGAAGATGAGGAGGCCCCCTGCTGCAAGGTGGCCAACGCCTCAGCAGCTTGCACTAGCGCATGTGGAGACAGGAGGGGGAGGGCACGCACCAGCCGTGGGGCAAGGGAAGCCAGAAAAGGGGAGCCGCTGCTGGTACTGCTGCAGCATACGCTGCTGCTGCTGCTGTTACTGAATGCCATGGGTTCTCTGGAGTTGGAGGTTAAGACTTGAGGTAGGGTGCTGGCGCCAGAGCTCGTGCCCGCGATACTGCTGGTCGCACTGACTTGGGCCAAAGCCAGGAGGGTCTGCTGTGCTTGGGCCTTGCTGGCAGCTGGTGACTGACACAGCTGCTCCCTCCACCATGCACACCAGTCTGCATGCACCCTGAGGCATCCAGGAGACTCTCCTCCAAGGGATTGTGCAGCAGGTTTGGGTGCGTGCGAGTCAGGTTTGCTGAGGGGGGACGGAGAGTGCCAGCTGTTGTCCTCGGGCAAGGGGTCTCGAATTTGCAGCTTGATGTCATATGAGGGCTGTGTGGGAGCAGCAAAATGCATGGTGGTTGAGGAGCAAATAGGAGGACGGATGTGCAGCTTGATGCCATATGAGGGCTGTGTGGGAGTTGCAACGTACATGTTTGGGGTTGAGGAACATGCCATCGGGCCAGCTGGACAGAGAACAAAGCGAAGAGCACTCTAAAAAAGCTATGGAGCACCTCACCTGCTCTGTGCGCGAGGACACCGCCCATGCATTGCTGGATTTGCTGTGGAGGGGGCTGATGCGGCTGTGAGCGAGGAGGGTGTGTATGTGTGTGCGTGCATGCGTGTGTGTGTGTGTGTGTGTGCGTGCGCGTGTGTGTATGGTCCTAGGTGGGTAATGCAATGTGTGGTGAGCACCAAACATGTGACAGTTAATGCTATGAAAAGAGGGCAAAGCCTACCACACTTCACAAACACGCTTCATGCTGTGCTTCCCACCTGCAGCTCTCCAGTGGCTGGCATATGGATGTCAAGGGAGCGTGCACAGAACCTGTTGCCACCCCTGAGCGCAACCACCAGTTCTCAAGCACACAGATGCGGCGGGGCGTGGTGGCAGGCGCCCTGGAAAAGCTTGCAGAGTGGCTGCCAGGACCCCTCATGCACTTGATGTGTAGATGTGGCTAGTGCAGCATTTTGTTGTTCATGCTCCCTGCTTGCACCAAGGCAGCAGTTCACTTTAGAGGAAACATATTCTATTAATTAAGCAATAATTTATTGTTTTCAATGTTTTTAACCTGAAGTAGATCTGCAGAAGGTTGGTCAACAACCATTCCTGTTAGTTCTCCAAGTAAATCAAGAATGCACAATCAATAAAAATGCTGTGAAGCAGACTTGGCATGCCGCCCCTCGATGCACAAGAAAGGCATCGTCTTCTCAAGGAAGAGACAGAGAAGAGGCGCAAGTAGGGGTGTTGCTGAAAGTTTCAAGAACCCTTTCACTGCCCAAGCTTGCATTCACATTGACGCGTCCCACCCACTTCTTCACATAAACAGGAAGTTTGAGGAGCTGGAAAAGGCCAAGCGTGATGCAGAGCAAGCAAAGGTATGTGAGGAAACACTTCATCAAAACAAATGGGAGGCTCATTGGCATCTGAGCGCATGACTGCTTATGCTTGCACCTCACGCAACTGCTCGTAAGGGTCAACTTCAAAGGGTCTGTCAACGCTGCATCAACATGTTTGTCAGCGCTGCATGGGTGAAGGTTCTTGTTTCCGGACATGTTTCTTCCGCACCAATTTGCTCACGGCTTATTAATGGGTTGCTTGTAGAAAAGGAACCCAAAACCCAATCATGTTCGGTGCAGCTTTCATGGCGTGGACTACAAATGAGTAGAATGCACCATGTGGGCATGAAAGTCCTTGGCAGAAATGGCATTGCTCGAAGGCAGTGTAATGCAATGCAAGTGAGCAAATTACCTTGTAATGCAACGCCGCTTTAACAGGTGCAAGCATTTCAATTCTTGCAGCAGGCAACTTCCGCAGGCGTCTTTCAAACTTGGGCACATATGGCTTTAATGGAGGCATGACTGCAAAATGGTTGTGCTCGTGCACAGGCACACTATTGCCTTGCTGTCACACTTTGTGGCATGGCACATTCACGAGATCCCTCATCCTAAGTTGATGTTTGGAAGTCAGAGTGTGCATGCAACTCTCATCAAGCAATGAAGTTGGTCAATGTGAAGGAAATGACCACTTGTCAAATTCACTCCCATTGAGAAGGCACAAGAGATGCATTGTTTTTATGGCCTTATACCTTAAAACACACACACACACATACGCGCACACACACACACACACGCACATACGCACACACACATACGCACATACGCGCGCGCACACACACACACGCACACACACATACGCACACGCACATACGCGCGCGCGTACACACACACACGCACATACGCACATACGCACGCACGCACACACACACACATACACACACACACGCACGCACGCACGCACACACACACATATGCACACGCACACACGCGCGCGCACACGCACGCACGCGCACACACACACACACACACACACACACACACACACCACCACCACCACCACCACCACCACCACCACTATCACCACCACCACCACCACAACCAAAACCATCACAACAGCATACTCTTACCAAGAGTCTTGGTACTCTTATTGTTTGCCCCTATTTGGAAACTGCTGAAGAAAGAGGTCCTGGGGTGAAAGTACCAGCACACTCCATCTATAATGTTTCATCTGTCAAAACTTGGAAGGGCAGGCATGTGCTTTGCACATGCAGGGTAAGCAGGTGCGGCTTAAGCGACGAATGTACAGTGCTTCCATGGTTTCTTTTAAAATGTTTTAGAGACGCTGAACCTGCGTTGCATTCAAATACAACTGAAGCTGGCTTCTGAAGGCTTTTCATCCGTTCCCTTTGGTGAGGGCCTAGTTTAGGGCACAGAGCTTGCATTGCTGCAAACCTGCAATGACCTTACTCGCTTTATTCAAGAGTCATAATCAGGGCAAGATCTTCCGCAAAAATGTGCTACTCCACACAAAGTTTGGGTATTCGGTGCGGGTGCAGCTGTTCTCCAGTACTACAAATGGGCCAAGGACGTGCTGTTCAGTATGTTCTTTGCCTGTTTGTGGTACTGGAGAGCAGCTGCACCGGCCCGCATTTCCATAATTAATTGTGGATCAGCACATTTTTGCTGAAAGTTTTGGTCTGTTTGTGACTCTTGGCTGGAGCGAGTAAGGCCATTGCAGATTTGCAGCATTGCTAGTCAAGTGCACCACAAAATCATCGATTGGATGCCCATGTGGGGTGTGACGCAGTGTTTTTGGTCCTTTGTTGTTTTATAAAAAGAGGAAAGAGGCTGTGGAGGCGCTAGAGCAGCTGCCTTGGTATTGCATGTCCTTTCTTGCCTGTGGCTTTATGAGCGTGGGCCAAGGAGGTGCTGGCGCTGCTGCACTGGCACTGCACGTCCATGTTTTACTTTTTGCACTCTGTTATTGCTTTCTGCACTGTGAAGCATGCAGGCCATGGAGGTGCTGGCGCAGCTGCATCTGCATTGCTCAACCATGTTTTGCTCCTTGCACTGCGGACATGCAGGCCAAGGAGGCGTTGGAGCGGCGGCGATTGCAGCGCTTGGCTGAGGATGAGCGCATGCGCAAGCCTTGGTCTCAGCCAGAGCCCTCACAAAAGCCCATCTTGAGGGCGGGCCAGAAGCGCAAGCCCATCACGCCGGCATCGCGAGGTGCTTCTCCAGGTGGGGTGATGGGTTTTCGCTTGTGAATTTGTTGCAAGAGGCATGCTGGGAAGATTTGAGCTAGCTGCCCTTTCAGAAACCCACCCTGAAGGTGAGCCAAAAACAAAAGCCCATTGTGCTGGTATTGCGAGGTGCTTATCTGGGTGGTTGCTTGATTTTTTGGGTTGTGCTGCAGATGCTTCTAAACAAAGTGTGTATGTGTGTGCTGGACTATAGTTTGCACACTGCAGATTGGCCAGGCTGCTGATTAAGTTTAAGGTTGCAGGATGACCTGCGCAAGAAAGAACATGGCTGTGTGTGTGCATGGGAGTTTCCCTACTTAGCAACCTCGTTAGCGGGCCTCAACAAGGGGCTCTCAGAAGTTGAGCTGTGGTTGGAAAGAGGCTGCTAGATGAAAGAGGGTGGCTGTTTGCTTTGGATGGAGGCTGCCTGCTGCAATGCTTGTGGCCATCTTATCATCACTGAAACTGGAAGTCCAACGAATGTTTTGTATTAGTTGTGGATGGAGGCTGCCTGCAACACTCAGGGCCATCATACCTCCACCGCATAGTGGAAATGCATGGAATGGATGAAACAGGGATAGTCATCAGGGACCTCGTCTTTCGAAGGACAGCAATCCCTTGTGTGTGCATGTACCACAATGAAATACTGCCACAAGGACTGCTGTTTGCACGCAGGGGCAGAGCAGCGGCGTGCAGAGGCAGAGGCGCAGCGGCGTGAGTGGCGCCAGGGACTGCGCGCGCACATTGAGAGCCAGCGAGCCGCAAATCAGTCCCCACACAAGGTGATGGGAGGTGTTTGTGCACCTACGCTGTTGTTGTGTAAGGAAGGAGGAGATGACCGCTGTGTGTATCGCCACAACAGGTGATGCAAGCTTTTTAAAATTTTTCCCTTGTCCTGCCAGGAACTTGGATCAAACACTGGTTGGTGAATGGGAGCTCATCAACCAGCAGGCAGGCAAATCCTCCTTTCTCTCACACACGCACGTACACATACACACACAGGATGCGCAGGCCAATGGCTTGGGAGCGGATGGAGAGGCGCTCACTTGGGCTCAGCTCAAGGTGGCCGCAGAAGCGGGGTTTGATGAGCTTGTGCGGCAGCAGCAGCTGCAGCAGCAGATGGATGCTTGGGAAGCAGGAAGGGTGGGAGGGGAAGGGGCGGTAGGGCGCCAAGGCCGAGCCGCCAAAGTGGCACACAAGCAGGCGGGCAGTGCGGCAGGTGCGTAGGGGTCATGCAAAAACTTGCCCTACTTGGCAAGATATGGTGAATGGTTTTCCGGACATGATGTAGGGCAAGTTTTTGCACTTACAGTGGTGGTGCTCATGTCTCCTCGCACATTTTAAGCCACAAGTAATGATGCCAATGTCCCTACAGCGAGTAAGGTAGTTGTATTTTCTGAGGCATAGTGTGGTGTGTCCATTCCCTACAAAGTGATATGGTACGTGAGTCAGGTGTGGGCTGCTGAAGTGGCATGTGCGCAGGCAAGGAGTGCGGCAGGTGCGTGTATATGACGATTAAAAAATGAGGGGGGTTATTGCGTATGGGAGACACAAAATATGGGCCTGCATGCAGCAGAGAGAGAGGGAGGGGAGGGCTGCGTAGGAGAGTGGGGTGGGAGAGGAATGCTACGCGTTGGAAAGAACAGGGACACAAATAACCCCACATCAGGTGCATAGGCTGTCCAGCAGCGAGCGACGGTGGGAGTTGAGCAACCATGCCATGTCCCAAAGCTGCGCCTGGAGCATAGGCTGCGCCTGGAGCATAGGCTGTACGGCAGCAAGTGGAGGTTCAAATTGAGCATTCATGCCAGGTCCTGAAGCTGTGCCTGGAGCATAGGCTGTACAGCAGCGAGCGGAGGTAAAAGGGGGTGCACCATCTCAGCAATTTCTGTGGACGCCTCGCACATGCTTCTTGCAGGGCTACAGCATGTTCAAGTTACCTTCCTTCCCTCAGAGCATTTTGGGGTCATGGTGCACCATCTCAGCCAATTCTGTGGACGCTTTGCACATGCTTCATGCAGGGCCTGAGCCTGTTCAAGTCACACTCCTTCCCTCGCACCCCGCTCCCCACCCACAAACCTCCTCTACTCACACTGCCCCTCCTTTACCCCAAGCATCCCCGCCACTAGCCCCCGTCCACATGGCCCCCCCTGCTCCTCAATCCACACTGCCAGCTCATAATTTCAAAGGCCCGAATGGCAGCTCAGTGGCCGGTGCCGCAACAAATGGTGATCCTGCTCAAAGTGATGGTGGTGGTGCTGCTGCTGCTGCTGCTGCTGCTGCTGCTGCTCCACCAGCCCCCAGCGAAAGCACTGTCCTCTTTGAGTCGTCCCCTGTGCAAGGCAGCGAGGTCTCACGCAGGTGTGGGTGTATGTGTGTGTGCATTCGTGCGTGTGCGTGTACGTGTACAAGCAGTGAGGTGTAAAGGTCTTGGGGGGGGGGGGGCTGCTCATATGGGTGGAGGGTTTTAATTGATTGGCTGCAGTGCATTCTCCTGACCATTTGCATGCACATTAACATGTGGCTTTGATGCAGAGGAAGCACATCCGCTAAGACATGGCATGCACATAATGATGAGAAGGCATGTGCATACACTCTCCAACGCAGCCTCCCTGCAAACTCTTGCCGGGGGGGTGTCACTGCTGCACATTGTTTCTGCCCCACTCCTCAAGAGGCACACCCAAAGATATACATGCATGCACACACTCAAACCTATGCATATTTACGTGGGGCTGGAGTCACTGCTGCACATCGCTTCTGCCCCACTCCTCAAGAAGCATTCTCAGAGACGCACGAGCGCGCGCACACGCACACACACACACACACACACACACACACGCACACGCACACGCACACACACACACACACACACACACACACACACACACACACACACACACACACACACACACACACACACACACACACACAAACTCAATCCCATGCACAATCATGTAGGGCTGGAGTCACTACTGCTAACCGCTTCCGCCCCACACCTCAAGAGGCTGCCGTGCTGGCAGGGGAAGTAGAAGGACCTCACTTTGAAGCTTCCATGCCAGGTGGGCATGGAGGCCAGGTGTTGGGCAGCTTCCAAGCCGCATCTCAGCACAGGCAGGAAGGGGTGGGGCAAGAGGGGCAGACACAGGTAGCCCCAGCTCCGCGCATCAGTGCAAACGAAGTGCAGCGTGCTGCAGTGGCTGAGCTGTTCAAAGCAGTACCTCACCAGCAACAGCAGCAGCAGCAGCCGGATAAGGCTGTAGCAACAGCAAGCACGTCGCACCCCCTGCCATCTACTAATGAACAAGTGCCAGGGGGGGGGGAGGCGGCCTCATCTTCACAGTCTGCCTTCAGTACTAAAGACCGCCCCTCCCTCACCATACCCCCTCCTCCATCCGGAACCGAACGCGGCACCCCCCCTGCAAACATACCAGGCCCCAGCAATGAGTACAGCAGCCATCTTAAAACAACCCAAGACAAACACACAGGCACGCACACCCAGCATACACTCCCAGGATGCGGGAGCGTGTCTGCCTCGACTGCTGACTGCAACAGAGGTGTACCTACGCCTGAGGTTGCTGCTCAGGGCAATGCAGCTCCTCCAACGCTTGGTGTGGACGCTATGAGTGCAGCGCCACACGGCTCTACGGCTGCTGATGCAGGTGTGGATGCAATATCAGAATCTTACCCTCACGAAGGCGGCAGTGCAAGCGCGAGGGCGCGGCGCCGGCATGCAGAGGCATACATGACCCCTGCATCCCCACACAGCCCAGCAGCCATCAGACACAGCTTGGGGGCCATGCTGGAGGGACAAGCAACGCCATCACCATCGCACCAGCATCACCAGCAGCAGCAGGCATCCCATGCCCTTCAAGATTCCCATCTTTCCCAGCACCAGCAGCAGCAGCAGCAGCAGTCTGGTGCTGGAGCTGTCAGCACCCTGGAAGCGGAGTTGGAGCAGCTGGCGGCGCTGCGGCGTGCTGTCAAGTCGGAATTTGAGTCGCTAGGCCATGGGGAGGCGGTGGCCGGCTTGTCCTCACTCACAGCAGTGTTGTCGGGGGAGGTGCAGCAGGAGGCGCAGCAGCAGCAGCAGCAGCAGCAACAGCAGCGCCTAGGTCAGCAGCATCAAAGCCAACAGGGTGCTAGTCCGCAGCGTCAGAGTCAGCCGCACGGAATGCAAGACCACCACCAAGACAGCGCCTCGGTTGCCCGCATCGGCGATGGATTGAGGCACGGCAGCAGCAGACGAAGCAGCGGCAGGAGCAGAGGCAGCAGCAGCAGCAGCAGCAGCAGCAGCAGCAGCAGCAGCAGCAGCAGCAAGCGGCATCATGCAGCAACAGCAGAAGGGGCGGAGCATGGAGATGGGATCGCAGGCAGTGTGCCTGATAGCCCTGTGGTGCCGGGTGCATCCATACGAGACATGGTCCAGGTGGGAATTGAGGAGGCAATGCCCCTTTCACGTTCAAAAGGCATTAGGATTACACTCTTCTGCCCTGAATACCCATGGACAGAGTGACACATGCAATGCCTCGTTTTCAAAGGATCTCCCTCATTCCCACATGTAAAATTGCCTGCCTGAAAAGGGTCTTCTTGTTTGTGCATCGATGGATGAGGTGGTGTGTGTGATGCCTCATTCCCACATGTGATTGCCTGCCTGAAAAGGGTCTTCTTGCTTGTGCATTGATGGATGAGGTGGTGTGTGTGATGCCTCATTCCCCCGTGTGATCGCCTGAAAAGGGTCTTCTTGCTTGTGCATCGATCAATGGGGTGACGCGTACGGTGCCTCATTGCCACATGTAGTAGCCTGCCTGAAAAGGGTCTTCTTGCTTGTGCATCGATCAATGGGGTGACGCGTACGGTGCCTCATTGCCACATGTAGTAGCCTCAATGAAGAGCAGCTTGTTATGCACCACTCGATGAGAGTCTGCTGTGGCAGTTCCTCTTAATTTGGCTCAGGGGTGATTGCCTGGTGTGTGTGTCGCTTGTTGCCAGTGCTGAGTTGACATGCGCTTACCCATGGTCTCCACAACAACGGATTTTGAGTTGTCCCTTTTCAGTTGACAATGCGACTGCTTTTGCTGGCCGCACAGCTCACGGTTGCACCCTGCGCATAAAACTTTGCCTTTAAGGCAGCAGGCAGGCTTGCTGCCAATTGTGATTTGCGACCTACAGCCCATGTTTGCATCTGTTGATCACAGGCAGCAGCCATGCACCTGAACCATATTTGACGTACTGCCCGCATGGTAAACAAAAACGTGGGGTTGCCCAATCCTACTTGTACGTCACAGGCAGCGGGCACGCATCTGATCCACGCCCACACCAACCCCTTGTTTGCCGCCAGTACAGACAGCAGGAGCACGCTGGGAAACATGTATCCCCCAAAGGTGTGTGCTTGTGTGTGTGCGTGTGTGTGCGTGAGATAGAGAGAGAAAGAGAGAGAGAGAGAGAGAGAGAGAGAGAGAGAGAGAGAGAGAAAGAGAGAGAGTTGTGTTTACCCTGATTCTAAACTTTTTTGGCACCCCCTGGTGTCACTTTCTAATCTTCAGGCAAGCTTCTCACAGCAGTCATATGGCAGTGGTGAGACAGTTGGGTGCAAGCAGTAGCCATGGGGGCTCGATGGTAGAAGATGTGGCACTGCCCTCACAAGCGCGATGTCCCCCACATATTTGTGCTGTAGCTGCCCATTCTTCTTCAGCAATTATTAATGGAGTCTGACTGGAGGTCGCGCGAAACGAGTTCTTTGGTCATAACTGGTGGTTGCTTTGCAAGCCCAGCAACCCATGATCACCACCATTCCCAAACGGAGCGTTGCTTTTGGAGTTTGTTTATGTGCAAGTGTGCCATGGGTGCGGTGATTGTGGTGGAGTAGTAGGGTGTGTGAGTCTCAACCCTATTGTGTGCCACACCTGTAGTTAGTGGAAGGGCATGCGACATTCTACATTACTGCATGCATACACACACACACACACGCACGCACGCACGCACACGCATACACACACACATTTGCCTTTAGGGTATGTTGGACGGCATGACCACGCTGTACAGCGGCCCTGCAGCCGCTGGTGAGCGCACCATCAGGATGCCTAATCATGCCCCCCTCACCTCACACCCTGTGCGCAACAGCAGCATAGGGTGGGTTGCAAACGGTGTCCATGGTGCTGGCACCTTTGGTACAGGTCTCGGTGGTGGTGGGGGCAGCAATGGGGGGGGAGGGAGCCCTGCAGCTCTGAAGGGGAGTGTCGAGGGCGCAGGCAGCGTTTCCGGTGGTGGTGAGGATGCTTATGGCATGCATGGGTTCAGAGGATTAGGTGGCACCCGTTTCGGTGGTGGTCGTGGGGTGGGGGTGGGCTATGCCAATGCGAGCCTCAGTTTGACCATGGACTCATTCGATGGGCCCAAGTTCTGGGGCAAGCAGTCTGAGGACAGCGGGCATGAAGGGGGTGTGCAGGGCAACAGCAGCAGCACCCTGGAGGAGGGGGGCTCGGAAGGGGGGGAAAAAGAGCAGAAGGCAGGCCTGCCCAGTGTAGTTGAGGAGGGGCCGTTATTAGGTCATCCAGAGCAACAGCACCCGCAGCACCAGCAGCAGCAGCGTGAGCATGCACGTCCGCAGTGGAAGCTTCCAGAGCAGCAACTCCATCACCTGCAGCAGGAGCAGCAGCAGCAGCAGCAAGGGTTGCATGACAATGAGCAACAAGCACCCGGACAGGTCCTGGCGCACGAGCAGCAGCAGCAGCAAGAGCAGCACGATGGGCCAGCAGCGCGTGCTCCCCTGAAATGGACCATCCCTGCTCCCGTCGCCCCCACCCCACCCCAGAAGCTGAAGCCAGCAGCCAAACCCTCCACACCCACTACCCAGCCAAACGCTGTCTCTGTCACTCAGCCAGCAGCCGCATCTACCCTAGACTCCACGCCCCCGGCGCCATCACCACAGCCTCTTCCACACAGGGCAGCACCAGAGCTTTCCCCGACACAAGCCGTCCAGACAGCGTCACACTCAGCGGCACCACAAGCAGCCTCAACAGCACCACACACGGCAGCACCACAGGCAGCCCAAAAAGTGCCGCAAGCATCTCAAGCAGCCTCAACAGCGCCACACCCAGCAGCAATACAACCAGCCCAGACAGCACCACAAGCAGCAGCGCCACCGCACAGAGCACCACAGGCAGGGCCCGCATCTCAGCCCTCCTTACAAGCTCTGCCAGCCCAGCAAATACTGAACCCCTCAGCACCTGCAGCAGCACCACCACCACTTGCAGAAGCGCAGCCAAGTCCACCACCGCAAGCGGCAGCAGCAGCAGCAGCAACGACAGCAGCCCAGGCAAGCCCAACATTACAAGCAGCACCATCTGCGCCCCATTTGACACCCCTTGCGCATCCTTCTCCGCCCCCACCTGCTATCCCTCCACCACCGACCACAGCAGCAACTGCTGAAGCATTACCCCAGCCCCCTCTCAATGCGCACACTCCTGCAGCACCACAACGAGCTCCCACCTCTGCTCACTTTCCTTCCAATCCAAAAGATACTCTTGAGCACGGCACAGCTCAGCCTCCGCTTCCTGCAACGCACCAAGACCCACACCTTTTGGCACTCCAAACATCTTCTCAAGCACCCCCTTCTCAGCAAAGCAGCTTGCCGGCAGTTTCCACTGATCGAGGCCCCATCACGCCCTCTGCCAACCAATCCCATCCCACCTCCCCTCCTCTCCCTCTTTCTCTTCCTCATGTCCAACCGGGTTCCAATGTGCCAGTGCCAGAATGCTCAGGTCAAGGACCGACACCATCTGCACAGCCACCCCCACTCCCTCCCTCATCACCATCACACCCCCTCCTTCAACACCATCCTCCTTCCTCCCCACTCCCTCCCTCAACACTACCTGGGTCAACACTATCTGCGCAGCCGCCCCACCACCCTCCCTCGCCCCAAGCGCCACACCAGCCACCTTCTCCCTCTTCCCCTCACTTCCAACTTCAGCCCTCCACGCCCTCCTCTCAACCTCAGCCGCAGCTACCAGCTCCCTTCTCTAATCAATCGCATCTGCAGCAGCAGCAGCAGCAAGCACCCCCATCAATTGTGTCCCCTGCTGGACACCCCCCAGTGCCTGCCCTGGGAGCATGGCCACAGTCCACCACGAATCTGCAGAGCATGCCTAGTTCGGAGCAACCACCCCCACAGTCGGCACAGCAGCCTCCCGCAGCACCTCAGCACTCATCACCGCCAGCGCACAACTCAGCGCCATTGGCCTCCCAGCAGCTGAACTCACAGCCAACCTCATCGACAGTGCCGCTTCCGCCAGCATCACCACCACCATCTGAGATGCCTGCGTTCACCCTTGAGCAACCATCAGCACAGCTAGATGGAACAGCACAGCAGCCCTTACCAAGCATGCCAGCAGGGCTGCTACCATTGCAACAACTCCCACTCAACCACCAGGAGCCACTGCAGCAGCAGCAGCAGCAGCAGCAGCAGCAGCAGCAAATGCTGGAGCATGCACGGCTCCAACAATGGCAGGAGCAGCAGCAGCAGCAGCAGCAAAATGAGCAAGAGCAGCGACAGCATCAAGAGCAGCAGCAGGAACAAGTCAGGCAACAGCAGCACCTGCAACCGCAGCAACAGCAGCAGGAACTGCAACGTCAGGAAGGGCTGCAGCAGAAGCGTCTTGCCTACTTGCAGCAGCAGGAACAGCAGCAGCAAGCGCAGCTTCTGGCAGAGCAGCAGCAGCAGCAAGATCAACAAGAACAATTAAGGCAGCAGCACCTGGCTCACTTGCAGCAGCAGGAGCAGCAGCAGCAGCAGCAAGCGCAGCTTCTGGTAGAGCAGCAGCAGCAAGAGCAGCAAGAGCAATTAAGACGGCAGCACCTGGCTCACTTGCAGCAGCAGGAGCAGCAGCAGCAGCAGCAGGAGCAGCTTCGCCAGCAGCACCTCGCCCAGCTGCAGTACCAGGAGCAGCAGCAGCGGCAGCAGCACTTGCTCGCTACAGTGCAGTCGCCGCTGCTGCCCATACAGCAGCAAGAGCAGCAGCACCAGCAGATGCTGGAGCAGCACAGGCAGCGGCTGCAGCAGCAGCTGGAGCAACAGGCAGAGGCCAGCACCATCCCTACCAACAAGTGGGCATCTCGTGAGCAGGCCCCCCCAAAACCAGGTGCCTCAAAAGACAGGGCAGCCCCCAGAGACAGGGCCACTGTGATGACCAAAGACAAGGCGGCGGCAGCCAAAGAAAAGGCAGGATCAAAGCCAGCGTCTCCAGGCAGGGCGGGTTATGCAAATGGGGGGGCCTTGGGACCTGTGCGGAGTCGCGGGTGCTCCCCAGGGGCTATGAGCCCGGGTCGGGTGGTGAGCCCTGGCAGAGGGGGGCCCCCAGCGGAGCGGCCACTGCTGATGGAGGGCAGCTACATGCAGGTACGTGTGCCAGTACATGGGTTTCAAACGCTAGATGGTATACACATATTAGAGGGTCAGCAAGTAGGGCCTGTGCGCAGCCGTGGGTGCTCCCTAGGGGTGTGGGCCCGGGTCGTGTGTCCAGCCTTGGGGAGGAAAAGGGGGGGGGGGGGGGTCTCCAGTGGAGCAGCCACCTATGATGGAGGGCAGCTACATGCAGATGTGTGCCCAGTGCGTGCGTTTTAGATGCTGGATGGTGTTCATGAGGACATCGGCTTGCACGCATGCAGGCAGGTTGAAGGTATGACTTTCTTTTAAGGGTTGCTATGGTGTGGTTGAATCAAGCGACACTGACATCTGTGGTGCACGCATTTCCTGTGCGCGTGGCACATTGAGCGCTCACGGTGAACACTCACAGGCACAGAGAACACTCACAGGCAGTGGCAGCTCATAGGCAGCGTTAACTTTCAGGCAGGGTCAACTCCTAGGCAGGCTTGGAAGGGCGCTCCCAGTGTGCAAGGAAGCAATTTGAATAGTCTTAGCTACGATGCGTAATTTGCGCTGGTCTGTTGTTCCGTTTTCACGGTGTGTGATCTTCAGTGCTTTGTTCCATACTCGTTACATGTGGTCCGTGATGCTTTGTAACACATCCATTATGTATGATCTGTGATAAATTGTCACATATCCATTATGTGTAGGGTTGGCCAATTCCATATAAATATATATGGCATATTTACAGCCACGCTTCGATCCATGTGGCAGTAAAAGTTAAAAATGTTGGTATATACGACCCAAAATACATACATATACACATAAAAATTGTCAATGAAATTTTATCCATATGTATCATATTTGAAGAAACCATTTACAAAATCGGTCAACCTAATTATGTGTGATCTGCGATGCTTCGTGGTCATATTCATGATCTGTGATGTGTGCTGCTTTGCTACCGTGCAAGCAGCCTTGCAAGCATGAAAGGCACCTGCAAGGTGGCTGCATTAGTGCTGCAATAGGTGTTTTTTTCTTTGCTGCCGTGCAAGCAGCCTTGCAAGCATGAAAGGCACCTGCAAGGTGTCTGCATAAGTGCTACAATAAGTGTTTTTTTCTCTGCTGCCGTGCAAGCAGCCTTGCAAGCATGAAAGGCACCTGCAAAGTGGCTGCATTAGTCCAACGATAAGTGTTTTTCTTCTTTGCTGCCGAGCAAGCAGCCTTGCAAGCAGCCTTGCAAGCGCACAAGGTGCCTGCATTAGTGCTATAGTAAGTGCCCTTTTCATGTTCTCTTTCATCATTTCCTTAGGTGGCCCTGCAAGTGTGAGAGGCACCTGTCCATACTGCTGTCACCGTGCAACCCTCAGTAGAATGTGCAGTAGAGCACTTCCTGCTTATTTTTGTGTTGTGCAGGCGGCGCAAACACAAAAGGCTGCGAGTGTTGCTGTGACCATGCAACCTTCGGTAATTTGCGCTCTTTCATTTTGCTTCGTGTTTGGTGTGCAGGCAGCCCTGCAAGCGCGTGAACGTGCCGAGCGAGAGCGTGCTGAGCGTGAGGCCATCGCTGCCAAAATGCGCGCAACCGCTGCTGCAGCCGCCGCGCGCGCTGCCTCTGCCGCTGCCTCTCCTGCTGCTCCAGCAGCTGTCTCCTCGGCACCCGCATCTGCCCGAGCAGGGTCCCAACGTAGTGCTCAGCCTTCTCCTGGACGTCCGCGAGGGGGTAGTGGGCTTCCAGGGGGTGCTTCTCCAAGGCCACATGGCGTGGGGGGTAGGGCTCAAGCATGGGGTACGCCCACCGGCCCACAAAAGGTGCGCTTATGTGAGCATCAGATCTATCAATAAATATCACTGTCAGATATGGGGTGTGGGGGAACGGGAGCAACTGACATGATATGCAGGTGATGGGTGACATGCCCCCGTTTAAGAGTTTGGGCGCTGTGAAAAGCAGGCAACGTGTGTGTGCATGTGTGTTTGCGCGCTTATGTGTGTGTGCGGTTGGCCACTCATTCATGGGTTACACAAGCGCCATTGCTTGCGTGGCTGCATAGTTGCAGACCCGATGGGCATCATCCATCTGTGTGCATGTTTGGGGGTTTTCTTGCCTCTGAAGGTGAACGACCATGTAAAACAAATGTCCATGTGCAAAGTTGTGTTTATAACTTAAAGTGTGTTGCGTACATCAATGCATGCATGAAACAACTTCATGTCGTGTCCAGGCAGCGTTTGGCAGCGGAGTGGGCATGGATCCCCCCGCCCCCCCCACAGCAGCAGCCCCCCTCGCCAACCTCCCTCATGCACCCATCACTGCCCCTCCCCCCACCTTTGCCCCTCCCCCCATCCCGCCGTGGCATCATGGCAGCAACGCCAGCATCTTAGACGGCCCCAACCCTAAGGTACACCTCAACAACAATTATGGCATGGGAGGTATGCCGTTCCCACAACCCCGCTCGCAACCCCAATCCCCATCCCGCCCCCACCAGCCCAACCCCACCATCACCGCAAACAAGCTGCCGCCAGCCCACCCAGGAGCCGGATCCTACGCACACCCCAAGCCCCCCATGCATGTGCTTGCTGCACAGCGCGCAGCAGCTGCAGCGGCTGCGGCAGCGTCGACGGTGGCGGCCCGTGCACAAGGGCGTGTACATGGCAGGGCTGGCGTCGGTGGCAGCGGGCGCACACCTGCATCTGCGCCTGTATCAGCAGCAGGCACACCTGGTGTGTGCGTGCATGTGTGTGTATGTATGTATGTGTGTAACATTTATCTGGTCCATGCCAGCACAGTGTTGTTTTGCTGTTAAGAGCATGTTGCGTTTGTGGAGTGAGAATTGTGTGCTGCGTGTCAGCGAGTGTGTCTGTGCAGGTTTTGTATTGCTTCAAGGCATGCCCCTTCCAGAGGATTGCGTTGTTGTGTCATTGCCATGCTGTGTTTGTGAAGTGATGAAGGTACATGTGGTTCGTGCCTTTGCATGGGTCACGCACTGTCCCACGGCATGCCTCCATCCCCACCTTCAAGCACATCATGCCTTGAAGAGCCCATTTTGACTCGAATCTTGAGCATCCAATCCTGTGTCATGGAGCACGAGGCTATTCTGGTTGCGCACGTCCTCGAGGATCAATCCGGTGCATACAGCTGCACGATTCCCACACATGTATTCCTCTCTCTAGACCTGACCCAAGTCCTGCTTGTGTCGTTGTTCTATATGGATCAGCCAACTTGATATTTTAAAATGTTTATATGCAGGTGTAGTGTCACAAAGTGGTTCCAGTTTCCAGTTCATTCTAAGTATTCCCACTGATCGATAGCACAACGCCGTTTGCATGTAAACATGCTGCTACGCAGGTTGCACACTTCCCCAAGGCATCCCCCTCTCCGCACCAGTCACCCCGGGTAAGCTCCCTGGGTTGGCCTTACACATGGCTCAGTCAATCAACAGTATCGTTTTTAAATCCCCAATTGTTCAGAGTCAGCCATCAGGCCAATGAGTGCACTGTGAGACATATGTGTCAGCCATCTGGTCAATGAGTGCACTGTTACACATATGTGTCGAAGAGTCAGCCATCAGGCCAATGAGTGCACCGTTACACACATGTGTCAAAGACACAGCTGATCCCCATGCTTCACTCTTTGTATCATATAATGGGTCACTACAGGCATTGCCATGGAAGGGCATCCCAGTGAGGCAGTGTCTGCTCCATGCGGGTATGCCCAGGGCAGCTTTCAACTTCTCCTGCTACTATGTAATGTTGAGTGGAAGCCAAGAGCTTCACAGACACTAGGGGAATGTTCAGAGGCTGCATTGAGCCCTCTTCGCCGTTTATGTGTCCAGAGAAATTCAAACTGACTTGAGGTCAAAATCGCACTCCCAAGGCCACCTTCAATTTGGGCCAACTTATACCATTAGGCGCGCACGTCTCTGTGATTTTAAGCGCACTGTGTGTCCAACAGGGCACTTGAAAAGTGGAAGTATTGGGCAATGAGGCTGCACTGCAGGCATGGCCTTCATTTGCAAATTAAGTTAATGTAGCACCACCAAAGCAGGACATCATACAATGTGAGGGCCACTACTACGTAGATTTGCCTCAAGCTCCTGTTTGCACCAAGGAACCCCTAATTTGATGCAGATTGGAATCTACCTGGGCTGTCCAAGTGGATTGATATAATTGTCGAGTGTTGAGAATGAATGGCCTTTTGGAACATTATATCAGCCATTATCTCAAGAGCCTTGGCCATCATCATCTCAGAGCCCTGGTGTTTTCACGCTGCCTAATGCTGCAGTCCATTTGATTCCATGCACCGCACACCCCTAACTATGTTCCCATATTTCTTCTTTCCGCATCTTATTTGATTTTTGGCAAAGGGTGATTCTTTCAATTTCCTTGTGGCTTTCTGTGCCGTGCAGTGTCCACCTCCTCTTTCGAGGAGGCTTGTTAAGCTTTCCCAGCTTCACTGCTTGCCAAGCCTTATTGCTTATCAGTCTTTCTATTCTGCCGAGAGGTTGTTACAAGTTGTACTGCTTGTCAACCCTTGCCAAGCTCCACCCTATATAACCCTTGAAGCCCTAGGCCCCACAAGACCCATAAGATGCTTGCTAGGAACAAGGCCCTAATTAGTTCATTGCCCTATGTATGTTGCTTTTACTGAAATTTAAAGCCCAGCACCAACCCTCACAGGCAGGCAGCGGTGTGTCACAAGTACAGAGCCTACTTGTAACTATTAGCATGCAATGTCTCTCTGTTTAGCTTCTGTAGGCAGCATGTAAAGTGAACTGCTGCCTATGCAACCCCAACTTCCAGGCACAGCCAGAGCGTCCGCGGCCTCGAGCAAAGCGGGCCCTCGGGGTGGCAGTGCTGCTGCTGCTGGCCATCAAGGCAACACCGCCTGGGGCACGCCCCCATTAAGCACAAAGCCTCAAGAAGCGCAAGGTGGGGAAGTTCAGCGCTTGATCAAGGGTAGGGCCTTAATTGTGTAATGTCCTTGAGGCAACACTGCCACTGGGGCGCACCATATCTATGAGCACAAAGCCCCAAGAAGCGCAAGATAGGGAGTTTCTGCACTTTATTAAGGACTGGAGTCTGATTGTGTACTGCCTCCGTGGCGACGCTACCTGGGGCACACCAACTTCCAGCTCCATTGCCGCAAATAGCACAAGACAGGGGGGTAGTAGAAGGGTTGATTCGCACCAACTTCCAGCTCAATTGCCGCAAATAGCACAAGACAGGGGGTAGTAGAAGGTTTGATTCACACCAACTTCCAGCTCCATTGCCACAAATAGCACAAGACAGGGGGGTAGTAGAAGGTTTGATTCACACCAACTTCCAGCTCAATTGCTGCGAATAGCACAAGACAGGGGGGTAGTAGAAGGTTTGATTCAGCGTTGAACCTTGAGGGTGCAACTGATAGGGAGCATCTCCTGAGCATTCAACGCCCCCTTGTGCAAAAGGCCTGAAGGCACTAGGTAGGAACTGCGGAAGGCCTTGAAGCACTGGGTAGGAAATGAAGAGGGCACAATTCAGGGTTGGACCTACAGGGCACGAGCACAAGTCGATGAACTGCTTTCAGAGGTAAGCAGTGACAGGTAGTGAAGTCTGCAGTGTTTTTGAGGAGGTGCACTTCTTCATGGGGGCCCCGTGCTTAAGGACTTGCGCATGGTACTCTGCATCATTCGGGGCCTGCATCATAAGAGCATGCGCCATAAGACTTTTGAAGCCCAATCATATATGCCAGGGGGCTGCAGGTAGCACAGGTGCATTGGACTCAGAAGACTCATGCTGTGAAATGAGCAAGCAGATGCTTACCACTAAAAGGTAGATCACAAGTGCTTGCTGGAAATGCCCTGCACACAATGATAGAAGACTCAACTACACGCGGCTCCTATGCACCCTAATGGCATGGTTCAACCCCCCCTTCCTGTTCAGATGCTTCATCCCCAAGCACTACTCATTGTTTTAATTTGGCAACACACCTCTGCCCTTTCCCAGTGCATGCTGCTCCCTGAGACCCTACCCCCCCAAGCACCTTTATCCTTGAGTTCCTGATCCCACGGCTCTCTCCAACACAGTCTACCGCCAAGCACCGATCATTGTTTTGATTTGGCAGCACACCTCTGCCCTTACCCAGTGCATGCTGCTCCATGACACCCCACTTCCCCAAACACCTGAACCTTTGATTGCCTGATCCCGTGGCTCCCTCCAACACAATCTGCCGCCACCAAAAGCTACACATCCAAAAAGTTACACATCCAAAGCTCCTTGTCACACTTTGCAGGTGCACGCAGTCGCGCATCCTCACGCATCCCCTCCGGCCCTCCCCAGCCACCCCATGATGGTGGCCCACCACCCCGCAGTGGGTCCCCACAGTGGGACGACAGCCTCCTTGATGATGAAGAAGAGGAGGGTAGGGGTGCTAAAGGAGAGAAAGGGGATGCCAAGGAAACGTCCGATGATGCCGGGCTGTGGGCGTTTCTGGAGAGGGGAAGTGATGAGGAGAGGGAAGAAGAGGAGAAAAGCAGGAGGGCCAGGGAGGGGAAGGCAGTACAGGGAGGGCTGTTGCCGCAGCTGGCAGGGAGCAAGAAGCTGCAGGTGAGCAGGGGAAAGGTTCCACATGGGGTTGTGCACAAAACGCGACGGGTCTCAGGAGGGCAGAAGGGATGAAGGAAGCTGCAGGTGAGAAGACGGGAAGCTGCAGCTAAGGACACGAAAAATGTGTTTGCAAGTTGTCCATGAGGGGCTGGGGGAGCAAGGAGTGTATGAAGAGGAGATGCCGTGTTCATAGAAATGGTAAAAGCGGGAAGGGGAGGGACCAGGGTGTCGATCGAGTGTGGGAAGCCAGAAGCAGGGCAGGAAGAGGTGTAGGAAAATGTATTCCTATGTTCCTACGCGGCAAGTATTCAGTGGACGCTCTGTTGCCTCTTGGAAGAAATGCTGTTATGCTTTTATGCATATAAGTAAAGTGCACAAGACATACACACACACGCACACACACATGCATGCGCACACACACACACACACACACACACACACACACACACACACACACACACAGGACCTGCGGCCCCAAAAGCTGCAGCTTCCGCCCTCAGGGGTGTCGACGCCTGCTATCGCCACCACCTCCTCCTTCAGAACTGACACCACCCATGGCAACGGTGCCACACACGCACAAGGACCGCCTAGAGCAGGTTGGGCACTTCTTGAACTTGGTAATGAGTAAGCTGCAGCCGTATGTAACACAATGACAAAGGTGTTATGCATGCTTTGGCCAAGAGCAGGTTGGGCACCTCTGAAATTTGACTATAAAACTGCAATCAAGTGCTGCAACCAAGTGGGGCACGGCTATGCACACTTTGACCGAGACACACACACACACACACACACACACACACATGTACATGTACACACAGGGGCACAACCTCCCCAAAGGCAGCGCCCTGGACATGTACCTGGCCTCCCCCCTCAGCAGCAGCAACAGGTCCGGCTGCCCCAGCCTCTGCGCATGGGTCCTGGAGGGAGTGCACCTGCCTCAAGTGCGCCCACAGCCCGCAGGTACTTTTCAGGGGTTTAGCTAAAGGTTTGCTGCATCTGCTTGAATGGCAAAAAACTGTGAGCCACCAGCGCACCCGCAGCTTGGTGACGCTCAGAAAGATTGAAGGAGCACCCGCCTTGATTGTGAACAACTGGGCTGTGGTTGAGCACATGTGATTTTATGGTTCATTTTCAGCACCACTCACATTTATTATGTGGAAGTGTGGGAGCGTAGCTTTTGGATCTCACATGCCTGCTGCTAAAACTATGGACGCATTTGCAGCAATGTTCGCTCGCAGCCTGCAACACACACACACACACATACACACACACACACGCGCGCGCGCGCGCGCACACACACACACACACACACACACACACACACACACACACACACACGCACGCACGCACGCACGCACGCACGCACGCACATGCACACACGCACACGCGCGCACACACACACACACACACACACACAGGCCTGGCCATGCCGCAGCTGTAACCTCACGCACCGCACGCACTGCAACCCCGGGCTCTGGCCCCCACACCCCTTTCACAACAGCAGCAGCACAGCTGATGGGGTTGCCTGGCTCGGCACCCCTGTATGCGGGAGCGGCACCAGGACAGAATGGCAGCAGAGGTAGGGTAATGAGAGGAATAAGAGGGTGTTGGGGGAGTACAAAATGGGTTGTTATGCCAGCAGGAGTGCCTGGCTTGGCACCCCTGTATCCGGGCGGAGCAGCACCAGGACATAATGGTGCTGGTAGGTAGCGCAGAGGTAGGGGCTCTACTAACAATAGGAAGAATGAGAGTGTGTTTGGGTGTCTGTGAATTGCCTGACTCTGCGCTTCTGTATGCGAGTGGAGTGGTACCAGAGGACAGAGTGCTGTCCGACGTAGGAGTGGTTGAGAAAGGGGCACGAGGTGGTCGCTGTGTCGAGACGCCTGCCTAGATGGTTATTGAAAGAGGCAGAACATGCTGCTGATGCATTCCCTACCTGACCTTTCTGAGCTTTCTTTTCTGATGCACACAGCTTGTTCTAACCTGTTTTTGCTGCAGGCTTTGTAGGCCGGCTGCTGGATGAGCACAGCCAACTTATGCGACTGTCCACAGACGAGTTGCTGCTGATGCAGGCCCTACCTGACGTGCATGCATTTCCTTCTCTGGTGCACTCATTCCGCACTCGCTTGTCAATGCTTTACTGCAGGCTTTGTGGGCCGGCTGCTGGATGAGCACGGCCAGCCCACACGGTTGTCCACGGAGGAGATGCTGCTAATGCAGAGCCTGCAGCGCCTGGATGCACACTTGCTGGCACGAGGGGGAGGGCAGGCTGCTGGTGCCGCCGCTGGTGGGTTGTGTGGGTGTCCTTTGCGTGGGTGTCGTCCATGAGCAAAAAGGCCGCAGTGCCTCGACGCGCATGTCCTGGCATTGGGGGCATGGCAGGCGGCTGCTGCTGCCGCTGCTGCTGCTGCTGCTGGGCTTGTGTGGGTGTCATGCACCAAAGTGTGTATGCTGAAGCACAAGGGTGACCAAGGGTGAGCAAAAGACCAGGCTGCTGCTGCGCTTCCGCTGGTGGGATGGTGTGAGTGTCATGCAAACAAGGTTATGTGTTGAGACGCGTAGGTGATTAAAGATTAGAAAGCAACCTAGGTGCTGTCCTGTAAGCAGGGTTGTTTGGGGCTCTGTGCATGGGCATTTTCAATGTGAGGGAATCGCATGTGCGATCGCATGGCCGTGTCCCTTCATCGCTGGCTGGCTATGTTTGCTAGGCTACGAGCTGTAATGCAAGGGCTCTTTTTATAAACACTTCCTCTCCTGCTCCCAGCTACCCTTAATCCCTGAAAAAAAAAACTTCCTTGGATCAAACCTACTCTCGATCTCAGCAACACCCCTGACATGCTGGTTGTGCCCCCAAAATGCAGTGCCTGTAGCAGGAATGCGTGGCTCTCTTGCGCACTCCCTCTCCTGCCTCCAACAACCCTCGGCAATCCTTCCGCAAATGCCTCCTCGGATTCGCCCCACCCCTTGTTTCAGCGTGACTTTTGATGCACTGGTTGACCTAAGTCAGACCTAAGTGTCCTAAGTGACCTAAGTGCGGGGCACACTTCATCCCTGCAACAACCAAGGTCGCCTTTTTGCTACAGTCCCTGACATGCCCCAATCCCTCACGTGTAGGTGAGCGAGCCTGAGGGAAAGAGCCTGGGAGTCTTCATCCCGCCTTGTTTTGCAAGTTGGCAGTTCCAGCTGCGGTGGGCTTGCAGCATGATTCCTGTAGCTAACTGCATGTGAAGGGTCAATGTGAAGGGTCGCAGGAGCCATGCATGCCTGGGGCTCCAATAAACTCTCCCCACCCCTCCGGCAACCCTCAGGCCACGGCAGTGCCTGCAGGCATGCCTCTCATCTGACAAACCTCAGCCTGCAATCTGACCAACTACTGGTGGCTGACCGCACGTGCAGGGCCTGCAGCAACCATGCAAGCCTGGGGCTCTCCTCACCCCTCTGGAAACGCTCAGCCAGAGGCACTGCCTGCAGGCATGCCTCCAGCTTGTAAGGGAGGAGCCAAGGGCGCAAAGAGGCACACGGGTGCTGAGATGCCCACGCACTCCATGCAGCTAGAGGACTCCATCGAAAGGCTGGACGCGCGGCTGGCAGGGCTCCGTGAGCAAGTGTCAGGTGGGTCTGATGTGCACGCGGGTGCAGGTGCGTCACGCACTCCATGCACTTGCAGGACTCCATCACAAGACTGGCAGGCCTGCGTGCGCAATGTAAGGTTGACTTGATGTGTTGTGACTCTCATGCTTCGTTTGATGTTGGCAGGGTGGGGATGCGGGGGTTGAGTGTGAGTAGGTGGGCAGGTGGACTCTCGCGCTGCGTTTTGTAAAAGCAGATGGAATCTCATGCTTCGTTTTGTGGGGGTAAGTTGGGCATGTGGGCAGGCGCATGCAAGGCGATATAGCTGGACACTTTACCACAAGGTAGGAAACCATGTAGCTGGAGGCAGGAGTCAAAAGGCAGGACAGGTCTGGCGTGGCTGATCTGCATCCGTCTCTGGCAGGTTTGATCTCTGATGGCCTGTACAGAATTTCGGTCAGTCATGATCACCGAGCTTGAGGGTGTAAATGAATGTTGCACTGGAAGGCTGGTTGCATATGTCTGAGAGGGCCAGATGTGTGTGTCTGCATGAACTCAACCCTCAGGCTATGCACATGGTTGATGCTTGCAACAGGTGCATGCAGGTTCTGCTTCTCAGTTTTTAAAGATTGAGTCGGGCAGGCAGGCAGGCAGGCATTAGACCAGCAATCCATGCAAATATTACATGCTTGTATTTGTGCTTGCACCTGCAGGGCGAGCAATGGATGCAGGCATGCATGGGAGGGAGGCGCCCTGGTCACAGCCCTCTTCTTCTGCCTATGCCCAACACCCACCCCCACAGCAAAAGCCTCGGTTGCCCTCTCAGTCCAACACACCCTCCACCGCAAAGCCCACCCCTGTTTCTGCTGTGGCTGCTGCCAAGGCGCGCAACCCTACACCCAACCGCGCTAAGGTAAGCTGATAAGTGAGCGTTGACAGGTCAGCTGCTGCGCACTTTTGTTGGCATGAACTGCTGCCAAGGCACGCAACCCTACACCCAACTGCGCCATGGCCTGTGTGGGCGAAGGTAATCTGTTTCCAACCCTCTTGTTAGCACTTACTGCTGTCTAGTCATGCAACCCCTAATCACCTACGCTTATATCATTTTCCATCCAACCAAGGACAATTCTACCACATAAGGCTATGAGGTAGCATCCCTGGTCTGCAAGCCATAAGGGGGAAAAATGAGGGTAAGAAGAAGATCCCACATCCCTCCCTGTGGAGCAGATGCAGACACAAAGCAGAGGATGCAGGAACGAGAATCAGGACAACGGCAAATTGAGCTGTGACACTGAAGATCAAATGGAGAAAAAAATAAAATGCGTAGGCGCGCGTGCACGCACGCACGCGCGCACACACACACACACACGCACACACACGCATACACACACATGCACGCACATGCACGCACGTGCACACGCAGCACACAGCACAGCACACACACACACATACACACACACGCATGCAGGCCCTGCGGGATGCAAAGCACAAGGAGCTGGCCGCCCAAGTGGCAGCGCACACAGCACATGCTACACGCGGTGGAGCAGGTGCCAGCTCAGCGCATGGCAGCAATGGCGCTGCTGTGAGCCCCCACAGATCTGCTCGCCCCTCTTCAGCCACACATTATCTGCCACACCAGCCGCAGCATCCCCAGCAGCAGCAGCAGCAGCAGCAGCAATATGGGCTGCAGCCTGTGTCCCCGCTCGCCCCCAACCCTCCATCACTTGCCCCAACCCTCCCTCACAGCAGCGCACCCTTTGCAGGACAGTCCAGCTTCAGCTTTGCCACACCTGCTGTTACAAGCACCCAACAGCAACCCCAGCAGCACTCACTACATCAGGCAACTGCGCCTGCTCCTCACCCCCTCATGTACCCGCCGACGTCCTCTCTGCTCCCTTCCTCCCTGCAGTCTCCATCTCTAGCACCTTTGCCACTTTCTCCACAACAGCAGCCTAGCATGTCCACCAACCCACATGCGTCCAACCAGCCCAACCTCCAACAAGCCTTCTTCTCTCCAGGCCAGCCACCCACCCCTGCCAACCCCTTCCTCCCACCTCCGCTCCTAACCCCTGCTCTCAGCCAAACCCCAGGGGCACTACCTTCCCAGGCACCACATGCCCCACCCTCAGCTCCTACTCCTTCCTTTCCATCTTCAACCAGCATACTCTCGGGGCTAACCCCGCAACCAGACTTGACCCAGACCTCAGTGCCACACGCATCCATGCCACTCGCATCAGCACCCATGCTCATGCAGCTGCCACAGCCGCCGCTGGCAGGTGGACTGCATCAGCCGCCACCCAGTTTGCCAGCTGCCACGTCCTTACCACTCACGTCTGCTGCCATGACGCTGCAGTCACAAAGCACGCTGCAGCCGCAAAACACACAGCCAGCCTTGCAGGCCATGCTCGTGCCCGTGCTGCTGCCCAATGGGCAAGTTGCGTACATGCAGCAGATGGTTGGAGCACCAGCACCACCGCCACCACCACCATCGCTGCAAGCACCCACAGGGCCCAGCAATGTGGGATCTCAGGCAGGTGCAGTGCAGCCGGCAGGCATCCAATGGCTACAGCCGCGCTCACCTGGTGCAGGGGCGCAGCCATCATTGCAACCACAATCGCAGCAGCAGCAGCAGCAGCAGCAGCAGCAGCAGCAGCCGGCAGGGTTGCAATGGCAGCACTCGGCACTGCAGGGCCAGCCGCAGCTGCTGCTGCAACACCAGCAGGCAAACTCAACGCAACACCTCTTTCATCAAACACTCTCACAGCAGCACCAGCACCAGCAGCAGCAGCCACCGCATGCTGATCACTACCAAACCTCCATCATGCGCAACCGCTCCCCCCATAGCCCACCCTCTATCACCAGCCCAGCCACACAGCAGCCGCAGCAGCAGCAGCAGCAGCAAGGTCAAGTTGCACTTCCTGTCACCTCCACCAGAAGCAGCGATGCGAGCATGCAGCAGCAGCAGCAGCAGCAGCAGCACCAAGGGCATTTGCAGGCAAGTCCGTCCCAAGCAGTGCCAGCGCAAGAGGGGGTCATCAAGGCATTCAACCTGGATGTGTTGCTGAAGTGAACATCAAGGCATTCAACCTGGATGTGTTGCTGAAGTGAACACCTAGGCATTCGACTTGGGGTCATGAAGGCAAACAACCTGGAAGCGTTGCTGAAGTGAACATCAAGGCATTGAATTTGAGTTTGTTGCTGAAGTCAATCGGATACAGGACTTTGGCATTCAGTGTAATGTCCTGCTGGGGGCAGGTCCTGGTGACGATCAACCGGATGTGTTGCTGAAGTGCAAGGGTTCCATGCAGAGATGTGGCATGCATTGTAGTGTGCTGCTGGGGGCAGGTCTTGGTGGTGATTGATTGGATGACAATTTTTCCGCTGGGACAAAGGAAAAAATGGGACATTAATGGGAATGTGGTGATCCTCAATAATGACTCATTTCACCGTACTGAAGAACTGTGAGCTTCTTGCCCATAAAACGCTTGATCAATTCTAGCCTAGGGCGGTTCAACGTGCCCCTGCATATTTTTCTATTTACCATCATGGACTGATTGATTCTTGCTGGATTTCCAATCTGGTTTTAATGCTTAGTGCTCTGGAGCTGCATAAAGAACCTCAAGCCATTGACATCGCCATAGAGAAGGGAAAAAAACGCAGGCCGCGGAAAAATTCCTTACATCAATTAAGGAAAAGGAGCCATTAGACTTTGCTCGCAAACTTCATGCCCATTCTGTTACGTATACCAATAAGCTTGCTTCCAATAGGCGTGCTGCTGAGAACAATGATGCTTCTCACAGCCAGGTTCTGGAACCGGGTGATTCCAGCAACCATCCAGATCTCCATAAGCTTTATTTTTTGCTTTGAAGTTTCGTGGGGGGGGGGACTCATGGCTCTTCTGAGCCAGCGTGTCTCCTTTTCCTTAATTGATGTAGGAAGAGTTCCTCTGCCTCTGCAGGTTTATTTCTTAAGGAAAAAGAGACACATTAGCTCAAGGAGTTGTGAATCTCCCTCACCGGATAATAAGAAGGAAGCTGATGTGGGTCTGGTGGTGCATTATATTAAGATCTGGATTTATGCACAGAAACCTAAACCGCAAACCTGGCATAGCATCCTTGCTCCTTCAAGTGTTTGAGCTGCGCTGCGTACCTCTCATCACCAGCAATTTAGGGTTTTCTGTGTAGACAAACGTCTATCGTTGATGTCACTTGAGTAGGTGCGTGAGGGGTACACACGCAAGCATGCAATGCACGCGCACTCCAGAGCAATAAAGAAAAAGAAAACGCTGAAAAGCAAGGTTCTCTGGATCTGCGTCTGCCCAAAGTTGGTGAGGGAATGCTAGCAATTCTGAATAACGCTGGAAGATTTGAGACTTGGCCGCATGCATTACTAAACCCTAGAAGAAATTTTTTACTTCTTTTTTAGGTAAGGCCATTTTATCACGAAAAAAGTCAAGCCATTGATAAGGAGAGCACTCAACATCAGCTAGTAATCCTACAGGCTTACAAAAAGACACCGCCAGTCAAAAAGCATATGGCTGCGCAGGCATGGCAGGCTACAATTAGAAGAATAAGTTTTCAAAGAAGCATTTGGGATTTCAAAATGTTCTCAGATGCAAGTGAAGAAGTGCTAAAGGCAGCTAAGAGCTTTAATGAGTTGCTTGAACGTGTGTGGAATAACACTGCAGCATATCAGAAAAAGAAAAGAGAAATTGTGTAGGCAGAAAAAAAAACTATCCCTGAAACAATTAAGGAAAAGGGGATGCATTGGCTCAGAAGAGCCGCGAATCCCCTCCACCACGTAACGGTAACAAATAGGGCTAGTGGAGATCTGGAGGGTTGCTGGAAGCAGCCGGCTCCTAGAAAGAAAAAGAAAAACTATGTAAGCAGAGGAAACTCTCCCTACATCAATCAAGGAAAAGGGGACGCATTGGCTCAGAAGAGCCTTGACCCAGCTCCTAGAACTCAGCTGTGAGGAATACTCTTGTTTTTAATTGCGCGTCTAGTGGCACCAGTTGGAGCCAGCCTTAAGAAAGACACCTCTTTTTAATCGAGAATTTGCAGGGTTACACGCTACGGCCTCTTCAAGGCTACGCTACGACAGTAGCACTTTTTCAACAAAACACAACTTTTATGCATTTAAGAGAGATTCATCCCTTAGCTCATGACCATGGCATCTGCAACCTATGCTGTCAGTCTGAGATTTTTGAAAAAGTGAGAAGGCCATTTGGCATGCTACGCGTACGGGGGCTGGCTACGGCTACGCTAAACTACGATTTTGCCACAGTAGCACAGTAGCGTGCAACCTGGAGTGGTTTGGCTCTTTGATGCAAAGGCATTGTGCTAAGCCTTGATCAATCAATCATGATGATGACGAGTTACGTGCATTTTGTGTTGTTCGAGTTTGACTGCAACGTGCCTGTCCTACTCCACGCTACATTGACCGATGTACTTCTTGGCGCTCCAAGAACCAATATTACTGCTATCGACCGCATGGAAAGGGCGAGTACTACAAATAGCTCCGAAGGCTGAGGTCCAATTCCTTGACCCTGTAGCGGTGACTGTTTGAAAGAAAATCCGTAAAAATTCGTGAAATCCCATGCAGTCGTCCGTGACGGTGCGCTGATGTCCATCCGAGGGATGTCAGGCATACAAATTCGGTTCGCTATATGGGAGGCAGTAGTATCAAAAGACGCTACAGTTGTCCGTAACTGGGAGTCTCATCGCTCCTTGCCTTCGTACAACCTTTATATCATTTTTCATCATTTCTGACAACAAGACCCACTACATTTTGGTAGCGAAGCCGTTCAACATCTTTGAGCGTAGACATCTGCACCACTTTGCTGCCTCTGGGTTCATCTTTCAATACGGTTCAGAGACTGGAAGACCGCCCAAGGCTCCACGCACTCTTCAACACCGCAACGCTCAAAGTCACCACCTTGAACAGTGCAACCTCGTTTGCACCGGACTCAAGGCATGCTCAAAAGAGGTCAAAGGCAGGGAATGGGCTGTACAGTTTCTCCGCGAGCATCCGCGCTCCACCACAGAGCAGGCATCAGCTGCGTTTGTGGAGCGTTTCAACAAAGAGGTGCCTGAGCATCAGCCTAACAAGGTAGCTCGTTTCAACGCATCAGAGCCCGCCTTGGCAGCCTCATTCGCAGAGGCCACGGCACAGCCCAGCAATCCAGGTCGTGGCCGTGGCGCAAGCAGGGGGTCTCAGCGGGGAGCAGGCCGCAGCTCAGGCTCCATCCGTGGAGGCCGTGGGCGTGGTGCAAGCAGTAGTACAAGCTTCAATGCAGGCCGTGGTGGTGGTGCAGGCCGTGGTGGTGGTGCTGGCAGGGGCAGGGGCCGTGCTGTTGACCCCATGCAGCTCACAAACATCCACCATCCCACAAGCGGCCAGCTGCTACCTAAGTGCGCTGTAGACCACATGATGAACAATCAGCTTTGCTTTAACTGCGGTCAGGGTCCGCCTGATTGCACTGGTTTCTCTGTTTCATGCCCACATCCGCGCAAGCCATGGGATGATAAGAGGAACTAGGAACCTGCCCAGTTGTTTGTAGGTGTGGGAACATCTGCTGGGTCTGAATTTCAATCTGTTGGCAGACACGATATTTTGGAAACTGTTTCTGGTGCTAGCTCTTCGCTGTTGAAGTATGCTTCGTCAATCTCAAACTTGGAGTTTGATTTGATTTGTGGTTCAAAGACATTGACAAACATCAAAGCTTTCCGCTTAAAAACTGATGTAACAGCACCAACACTGATTGACTTTTCGGGTCATACAATTTTGATTGTCCTGCCAGAAAATCAGGTTGAAGCACAAGCCATGATTACGCAATATGGCAAGTACAAGCGCAATTTCCCACACACAACAGCCGCATGCTTTGTGGCACCAATGTTTAACCGCTTTCATACAACTTTGCTCACCGACAAGGGCTTTAAGCTCAAAAAGAAATTTGAGAAAGGTAAAGTGGACTTGGGTTTTCGTGCTCCGCTGCCATACACCATTGCATTCTTTGCTGATTCATATGTACCTCAGCCACGCATGTCAGCTCAGCAAACCATAACTTCACTTGTTCAAGTTTATGAAGGGAAATTGCTGAGTTCCCAGAAGCCAGCATCAATTCTGGCAGACTCTGGTGCAACGCATTCATTCTGCAGCGAGTACTTTGCTCACAAAAACAATTTACACATTCATCCAAGTTGCTCGCATCAAGTAAAACTTGCTGACAACATTTCAACACTCAATGTCATTGGCTATACTAACATACATCTTCAGCTGGCTGATGTACAAGTGGAATGTAAAACACTTGTCCTTTCGGGACATACAGCCGGTTTTGACATTATCTTTGGAGATACATTCTTTCGGAAATACAAGGCTTCGTTGCAATATTCGAACAAGGCACTGGAGATAAACTCCAAAGGACTGAAGTACATTGTGCCAAATGCATCTTTTTCAAGGCTCTCAGCCTGCTGAAGAAGAAGGAAATGTTTTTGAAGATGCAACACTTTCAATCATTGGCGCAGAAGAAGCAAATGCATCTATAAAACAAGGGGCCCGCACAGCCCTGTTGTGGGTACGTCCAGAATTCGTCACAAATTTTTCGCACAAGAAAGGAGAACCAAGCAAGAAACCTTGCACTCCTATTACCTTCGCTTGCTGTCCCAAAAGCATTTTTCGACCACCTCCACTCATACCTCAGCAAGAGGTGCAGAAACTTGTTGATGAATACCATGATGTGTTCTCTGAAGTTCCTGCAGGTCTACCACCTGACAGAGGGGTAGGACACACAATTCCTTTGGAGCCTGATTCGAGGCCTCCTTTCCGCAATGTTTATCGTTTAAGTCCAAATGAATTAGAAGAAGCAAAGAAACAGGTTGCTTCCCTCCTGGAAAAGGGTTGGATTAAACCAAGCATCTCGCCATACGGGGCACCGATTCTATTCGTTGTAAAAAAAGACAAAACACTTCGCATGGTGATTGATTACCGAGCACTTAATGCAATCACAATCCGTAACAGGTATCCGTTGCCACGCATTGAAGACTTATTTGACCAATTATCACAATCAACAATTTTCTCTTCAATTGATCTGCAATCAGGGTATCATCAAATTCGCATTACGCCAGAAGATGTGCCCAAAACTGCTTTCCGCACCCCATTCGGCCATTATGAATTCAACGTGTTGTGCTTTGGACTGACAAATGCAACTCAATGAAATCAATGAGCACAACACCATTTTCGACACAATCCTTCGAGGTTATGAGCTGGATGAGTCCTTTGAAAACCCTCAATTCGTGCGCTCCTTCACAAAGAGCCCAAAGGGACTTTGGCTCAAGCAAGAAGGGGAGAAAAGACTGGTTGTCGTACCTAATGTCAGTGCTATTCGTCAGCATTTGATTTTTATGCACCATAGCCTTAAATTGGCTGGTCACCCAGGCAGAACCAAAACAAATGAATTAATAAAAAGAAACTTTTGGTGGCCTTCATTGTACTCAGATGTGGAGCAGTTCGTTGCAAACTGTGATGCATGTCAAAGGGCAAAATCTTCTAACAGACCAGGTGCTGGTTTACTTCGCTCGCTTCCAATTCCTTCGTATCCTTGGCAGCATGTTACCATGGATTTTGTTACAGGTTTATGGCCTACGGCCAGAGGGTATGACTGTATCGCCGTCATCGTGGACCGGCTAACCAAGTATGTGCATTTCATTCCCACAACCACAAATGTCAATGCTGAAGAAACTGCTCATATTTTCTGGAAGCATGTTGTTTGCGAGCATGGTGAGCCTGAGACACTCATTACTGATAGAGGTCCACAATTTGCAGGCAAATTCATGCCCACATACCTGCGTTTACTTGGCACACAGTCCCGTTTGAGCACAGCATATCATCCTCAGACTGATGGGCAGACAGAGAGGACAAATCGTGTCCTTGAATGCTATCTTCGCACATTCATTTCGCCCACCATGAATGATTGGGACCTACTTTTGCCAGCTGCAGCATTTGCATGCAACAACTCAATGCATACATCCATTGCTAACACTCCATTCTTCTTAAACAACGGAAGGCATCCACGCATGCCCTTTATGGCAGAGTTTGATCATTGCATTGAAGCACCTAATTCAGCTGCATCTGAATATGCAGCACAGCTGCAAGATACCATCAAGCATGCCAAAAGGTCAATGGAAGCTGCACAACAAAAACAGCAAGCTTATTACAATCAGAATCGCCCTGATGTTACCTTTCGTCCGAACCAGTTCGTGCTCCTGAGTACCAAGAACTTCGCAAAAGGCCGTGGACAAAAGCTCATGCCCAAGTGGATGGGTCCTTTCGTTGTCAAACACATGGTTGGTCCAGTGGCTGTGAAGCTTGTGCTTCCAGAGACCATGAGGTGCCATAATGTTTTCCATGTTTCGCTGATAAAACCTTATAAAGTGCCAGAAGGTGAAGAGCCAAATATTTCAACTCCGCTGATTGAAGTTGATGATGAAGGTGAACCTGTCTGGAAGATCGAGAAAATCGTCAACCATCGCCCAGTAGAAATTTGAAAACAAAGAAAGATTTTACTTGATTTCGAATATAAAGTCAAATGGGTTGGACTTCCGGCAATCGAGAATGAATGGCTTTCGCAAAATTTCGTTCCCAAGGAAACTATTCGGAATTATTGGTCCTCTCGTGGACTTGAGTCACCCAATCCGTAAATGCATGAGGACATGCATTCCAAAAGGGGGAGCTCTGTAGCGGTGACTGTTTGAAAGAAAATCCGTAAAAATTCGTGAAATCCCATGCAGTCGTCCGTGACGGTGCGCTGATGTCCATCCGAGGGATGTCAGGCATACAAATTCGGTTCGCTATATGGGAGGCAGTAGTATCAAAAGACGCTACAGTTGTCCGTAACTGGGAGTCTCATCGCTCCTTGCCTTCGTACAACCTTTATATCATTTTTCATCATTTCTGACAACAAGACCCACTACAGACCCCCTTGTGTATGCAGGGCCATAAACCACCACACATTGGTGTGTTATCCAATTGCCACCTCAAAGTGGGTGGTGACATTATCAGTAAGCAACCAAGTTCCTGCATCGTTTTTGCCGACAACCTTTTCCTTTGCAGGAAAGTTGTGAAAGCCTTTGTGATACCTGTGGTAACTTTATATCCCTACCAGAGAACCCCTCACCGCGCGGGTAGCCTGCAGAGCCTGTTTCTGGCCGCGCGGGGGGTTCCGTGCAAACGTATGAGAATGTACCCGCGCGGGGGTCCGCGCGGAACCCTCCACCCCCCGCGCGGTCTGACGGAGGGCAAATTTTGGCGGGGGGTAGCCTCAACCCCCCGCGCGGTGAGTATGGCAGGCCCCGCG
>OU611763.1:482014-559514 GCA_914767535.2 Dunaliella primolecta | reverse complement strand
CGTGCTGGGAAAAATTATTGATATCACACCCCATCCCAGAAAACAACACGTCCACACATACCTTGGTGCTCAGGCGTTGTATGCACAGGCGCGGCAGGAGCATTGCTGCCAGAGCTGTTGTCTGCGGACGGGAGGTGCATGCCAGAAACCGCACACTGAGCAGTGCAATTGTTAGCATTCATTGAAGCGTGTAGCAACATCTGCATTATGTGCTGCATGGAAAGGAAAGGTAAAATTGCTGTATCTGCCTACGAGGGCAGCCAAGCTAAAGCTAAATTAGTCCAATCTAAAAGAAACTTGGTCTCTGCCTTTCAGGCATGCAAACACAAACTTGGCTCATCCTTGGACATCAGTCAGGCTTATGAAGTCTTTAAGACGTGTTGCACTACTTGAGGTAGAGGATGTGCTGCAAAGCAAGATGACACGAGACTTCTATTGTGAGGTGTTTTGTCGTCATAGACATGCAAATTTGCGTATTCCCCTCTCATAACATATAATGGCTAATTTCCACACCCACACGCACTCAAGTCATTGCCTGCAGAAGCTCGTTGTGTGTCGCTGGTCTGCTGTTGCCCTTGTCTCGGGGAGTCCCAGAATTGATGGGAAATCTGCACATGTTCAAGGCATGTGCGTGTGTGTATGTGTGTGTATGCGTGTGTGTGTATGTGTGTGTGTGCGCGCGTGAGTGCGTGCACACCCATTTCCACGTTCATGCATGATGCTGACAAGTAAGTTGCATGGCTATGTTAGATCTTGACAGTTGGCATGCTGCATCCTGCACTGTACAGGGATCATGTCTCCTGAAAATGGAGCATTGAGCAACACACTGAGCATTCCTCGCACTTGTTTCATTGCCTCCATGCCAAATCATTTGCTGCTTCTGCCTCTCCCTGGTTCACAACCTTCTTGCGTCCCACAGCTGCTGGGGGGGGTGTCTGGCTGCAAGCCTTTCAGGTTAGGGAACTGGATGACTATCTCTGCCCAATCGCTGCCTGTCTTCAGGCACCATGCCAACTTCTTCATGTGCTGCAGCCCATATTCTGTGAACCCCTTTGACCCACAATCCCCCCCCTGCTTTAGCTTACAGTACTTGTCCTTGCTCTCCTCCTTGCGCTGCTCGCCCTGAATATATGCCCAATCCCAACCCCAGCGCTTTTGCATAACCTCCCTGAGCCAGTCCCCCTGATGTGGACGTAAGGGGCAGAATTGTGCACCAGAATATGCATCCCATTTTGCTTCATCCCTGCTGGCTGCACTACCCTCTGTGCACTGTCTCCACACGAGCTCCCTGCTCCAACGCTTTTCCCCTGGGACCCAGCTGACTTGCACCGCGGATCACCTGCAGCATCTTCACCTGCTGCCACGATGAAGTCAAACACCCTAGTAGCTGTCGCACCGTTTAACTCACGCTTCAAATCCTCCATGACGTCGTTCGGGTTCCTCATGTAATACGTGCCCATCGAAGCCAAGCCGGGCGGGCTGAGGGACAGCCCGTGCTCCACCACAACGGCCCTGGCACGGTTGACTCGGCTGTCCATAGGATCCATGCCAATGCCCAGCGCGGGTCCCAATAGCGCTGCACATGGTCTGTGCCATGCTTGTTGCAATGCCTATCTATTGTTTGCAGACTCTCAAGGAGCCTGGGCTCATGCGGGAGCCTGGAATGCCTGTCTGCACATTTTCTGCACAGGCACCACCATTTCTTCTCCAGGTCTGCCCGAGGGGGCGCCTGCAATTGTCTCTTAGGTGCCATTTCCCTCTTCAATTCAATAAGAATACATTTATGTAGGTGGCGGACGGAAGCAGGGCCAACTAACCATAAAACTTGAACTGAAAGTGTCCGCTCGGACAGTCGCTCTACAGAGTGAACAATTCGTGTTTACACAATCTAGCCAGTTTATGTGGCATCAATTTAACCGTGGAACTGAGTTGGGGCTAGAGAAAGCCTGGGAAAGTCCTGTTTGGCATCCCTAGGGGATGCACCCCCCGCGCGGGAGCTTCGCTGTACCCGCCGAGTCCCCCGCCAACCCCCCCTGATCCCCGCGCGGTGAGGGGTTCTCTGGTAGGGTATGTGGGTAATTTCGACATTTCTTTTCCCAAACTGCTGGAGTTCATGGTTGCTGGAATTGGATCATGCAGCGAGGAAGTAAATTGGAAATTAAACAAATTCAATTTCCTTTTTGCAATTGTTTTGTTTTTGAACGACTCGAGGAACATCTCGATGTAACGCCCTCGAAAGAGAGAACACAGCACAATGCAGCGTACAAGAAGTGTGAATAACTTCATAAGGGTGCTCTTTCTCAGTGTGACATGCCTCACACATTTTGGAGGAAGCGCCAGTGATGGGCAGATGCACAGGTGTGCTCAGCGCATTATTGCATCTTTGTAAAAAGAAGTAGGAGGCCGGCTTGTTCCAGCAGGCATGCTAAGACGGATACCTCAGGCGTTTAAACAAGATCTGCTTCCATGGCATTGATGTGCACTCATAGCAGGCCGGCAAGTCCGGAGCAAGGGCAGGCAGCTATTTCAGAAAGTTACAACGAGCCTGTTCCGCTCAGGTAATGCCTTTTTGTCTCACCTTCTTTCTCATAAATACCAGATGTGTTCTTGATGGCGCGTCTCTCTGCATATGCCCAGGGTGCTGAGAGTTTGAAGAGCCAACGCAAATGGGCTTTGTCCTTTACATGTGTGGCTCATCTAAATCTGTAGAGGCTAACATGCCACAGAATGGAAAATAAGAGGAGAAAATGGATGGCCACAAGATGCAGATCGGGTCTTAATGCCATGCATGTCTACTTTACGCAACACAAATAAGCATCATATTTGACATGCGTACAGATGGGTTTTTCCCAGACTTTTGTGTACGATGAGTGCTGGCATAAATTTCATTTGTACACATGCACGCTCTTGCTCCTTAAGGTTCCCGCCTTTCACGGGATTTTAAGGAGGACAGGCAATCAAAAACATTTTACATGGCCTCCTGTGCCATTTGCACAGTCTGTTGCAGTTTGAGAAATTGCATATGATGTTTTTGCTCTTTTGAGCCCCTAGCTAGCTTGCTGGTTTGCAGACATAAGATATTTACTGATTAAAAAGTGCTCTGCGTAGTGTTTTAATCATAAATTGTTTGCTCCACTCCCTTAATTATGTGCACCTTTGTACAGGTACCCAGTCTGGTGGCATGCTCCGTTTTGGAGTGGATCAGGATACAGCTCTGAAGTGAGTGCGTTGGGCTGTGGGTATCTCTCTGTGAATCAACCTTTTGAATGGTCACAGCAAGCGCGCGCGCGCGCGCGCGCACACACACACACACACACACACACACACACACACACACACACACACACACACTCGAGTAATTAAGTGTGGAACAAGGTGTTCAAGCTACGCAGCGCCCACTCAGTCCCAGCTCTGTTCATTATCTGTTTGTGCATAGCAATTACCAAAAAGCATATCACAATGATGTCCGTCATGCATCAATCCACCCTGCAGCACCTGCAGCATGTGCCTGTTGGCAATCAGCCTTCCATCACATAGGCTTTAGAAAAACGAGGTGGACTAGACAAGGAAGCAGGTCAAGAATTCGAGAGCACCATTCCCTTTCACAACATTATGGCTGACAGAAAAGGAAAGAAAAACTACGTAGGCAGAGGAAACTCTCCCTACATCAATCAAGGATAAGGGGACACATTGGCTCAGAAGAGCCTTGAATTCCCTCCACTACGAAGCTACAACTTTTGAAAAAGAAAATTCTAATGCTGCAAGAGCAGTGTGGAAGCAAAGGGCCTTTCAGCTGTGTCAATTAATTAGTATGATTGCCAATCAGGCAGTGCCAAGCAAGCATGGGCTGGCTTGTTTGCTGACTCATCTTTCCGTGTCTCTTTCTTGCCCATTGCAACCCATTCTTTGTTTCAAAACGAGTGCAGGCCATCAACTATGTGCTCAGCCTGGTCCGGAACGGAGGCATCCGTGAGGAGGATGTCAGGATATCGCAGCACGGGGATGTGGAAAAGAAAGAGGTCAATAGAGCATGAGGATGAGTGGGAAGAGAGGGCCGTGAGTAAGATGTCAGCATATCACAAGCATGAGGGTGTGGAAAAGAAAGAGTTGAAAAGGATGAGGATGATTTAATGCTGTGCAGGTAGAAGCTTACAGTGACTCTTTCCGTGGTGCCAAAAAAATGTGCATGGAAACAGGGTCTTGCAATTTAGAAATCTGGGCAAAAAATGAGCTAATTGGTGGCATTGATCTGACTGTACTCAGATCAGATCATTATCAATTGGCTCAGCAGTAAGGGGAAGCAAACTTGCCGTTGCTGCAGCAAGATATGGCAAGAGAACAAGAGCTTGAAAGTGAGATGTACGGTACAGTGATAAATTTGGTCACATGCAGGCGGGCTGGCGGAAATCTCCTTCCCAATGCGCCAGAATAAGGATAGCTTTGTCACAATGCCATGGCCTTATTTATCCTTGTTTTGCTTTCACTTTGCTTACAGCATATCTCAGCTCAGCAACAGGAAGAACAGAAAAGAAAAGAGGAAACCACGCAAGCCAGGACCAGCTGCGAGATAAGGAAAAGCAACAGGAGAGGAGCGTTGCTGCAGGAACCGTTGTGACGTGGGCAGAGAGCTAGATGATATGGACAGATGCCTTTTGGGGGCTCTCCAATGTCCCGCTTTTTGGCTCTGTGCAGGTTAGGGACACGATGGTCAAGGAAGACCGCCAGGTTCTGGCAGCGGCAGAGTCAAGGGCATCCACTGAACGCATGAAGCCTGCATTAATTGTGTGCCACTCCATGCCAACCAATTGGTGTGTGCAGCAGCTTTGCGTGTCTTTTCACCTCGTTGAATCTAGGCTGATGATCCGGGGCGTTCATGATGAGGATCTGGCTTGTGTCACCTTGGTTTGGCATATACATTCCTGGCCTGGTGTGTGCTCTCATCTTAGCATGTGCCATCGTGGCCTTGCGCGTGCTCTCTACATTTTGAAGTGTCACCATGATCTGCCACATCATGCCATAGTCCGGCCATGTACAATCATGGCAGCTTGTGCCCCTTCATTCCAAGCAAAAAGCATGCTTTAGATGCTGGTGTTATCTCTCTTTTGTGCTCCCTCTTGCTCCTTAGGACTGCCCGTCTTCCCATCAAAAAGTCATGCAGCCTGATCAGAACACCTGCGATTAGTACCAGCTACAGGCATATCGAGTTTATGTGTTGGCCCCCAAGGATAACTTGCTGGGTGATATCTTCCACTGTGTTGTGAAAGCGTTCTGCACAGCAATTTCTTGCTTTGCGGTATACCGGCATTCTGCCAAGCATTCCAAAACCATCTTCAGATTCCCAGTGACACCTTCATGCGCCCTCGACATGCTGAAGCCGTTGCGCTTTGTGCATTTTCAGGATGCTGCCTGCACCCATGGGCTGGGCTGGAGCTAAATGCCCGCCAGATCCCAGAGAAGCCGCTTATGTGTACCTCATTGGCCGCACAATGCTGGAGACAGACAAGTGAGTGTGCCAACAGTATTGACTGCTGGAGTCAGTCTCTTTTTGAGAGAGAGAGAGAGAGAGAGAGAGAGAGAGAGAGAGAGATACATAGAGAGGGAGAGAGAGATACATAGAGAGGGATATATGTATAAAGAGGGAGAGAGAGAGAGAGAGAGAGAGAGAGAGAGAGAGAGAGAGAGAGAGGGGGGGAGGGGAGAGGCTGTTGCAAGTGCAAATAGGGCCCAAAATCTCCACTTGTAGAGAAAGTCACCTCAGAAACCTATTTACCTCGAATGAAAGAACTGAGAGGAGTCTCAGATGTCCTAATGTACTAAGACCAGCCACCTTAACAACCCACTCCAGTGCGTTATTAAGGGGGCCTTTAAGCAGAGTTTCGTCACACAAATACCTTTTCAGGACCTCTTATGAGTACCTTGTTGAAAGCATGCATGGGTATTTCATTAAAAAAATTTGGCTTCAGGATTTGCAGGCCTGGGATCATGTTCAGCCCCAATCATAAGCAGCGGACACTCTGTAGCTCACTACACCCCAAACGGAGATCATTTAGGGACCAGAACACGACAGATGTGCATCCTTCATGGAACATATTGATCCTGAGTTCTGAGGTGAAGGTTTGGTTAGGGGGTCACCAGCCGTTTTGGGCACCCCCGAGCGCACTTCCTCCACCAAAACATTCTGAAATTGCACTTCTCACTAACCACTGGGTCTTCTTGCTTCATTTCTTCTGAAATGATACTATCATGAGTACCACCCATCTTGGTGAGATAAGTGAATGGAATGAAAGTTTGGTAAAAGTTAGAGTTCACGCCACGGAAAAATAGGCATGCTGCCCCTAAGTTGTGGGCACTGTGTCGTCACGAGCACTCCATCAAATTCAAGCTTTGCAATTCCATCTTAAGAAAAAAGGGAAAAAGGAATAACTATTTAGGCGGTGAGAACACTCCCTACATCAATTTAGGATAAGGAGACACATTGGCTCAACGAGCTGTGAGTCTCCCTCACCGGAGTGAGTCAATTGGAGACTAGTTTTTTTATTTGTGATTACATGGCTGACAGTTTTCTGGGAAGATTGGAACATGAGCATCCTTCGTGCATGGTGATTGAAATCTATGTAAATTCTTCCTTGCACAAAAAAAAGAAAACAGAGCCTCATACAGACTGTTGAGAGTATTAATTTTGAGATACCACTTTAAGGTCCTCTGATGAAGAAAAGATGGAAGACGATTTGCTCAGCAGTATCCAGCATTTTAAACCATTTCCGCACTCGACAAACTAGTATTAAGCCATCCATTAAGCCATCCAGTTTTGAGGGATTTCTGGTGGGGCCCTTGCTAGCTTGCTAGTTTAGGGACCTTTCCTTAATGCACGCGGCCTGTGGCCTGCGTAGACTTTTCTTTTCTACAGCCATCCATGTTTTAAAAAGGAATGCATTTTTACATTGCCATATTCTACCACTTCTGTTTCCCGTATCCATGCCTCTGTCTTCCTCTCACTTTCTCAGAGGAGTGGTTATATATATTCCTGTATATATATATAACCATGTTTGGCTAGTGAAGCTACCGAATAGTTTTGTCATCCTTTGATCCCGTGGCCTAAAAAAGAAAGAAAAGAAAGACTACGCTTGCCAAGTCCGGCCGCGTGCATTAAGGAAAGGTCACCGTGGTCTCATAAGTTGGCCCCATGGTCTTACACGTTATCTAACTTGTCTTAAAACTCAAAAATGTGGTGTGCTTAGATAGATCAGGATTTGAGTGACATACGCTCAACTTACTGGTGCACATTCGAACAGTTTGCTTTCTCAGGGTGATATGGTCCACCTTGGGCGTCTGTTCAAGTTTGCTCCATTTGACATTTTATTTGTCCCAATCCTTATCTATACAGGCTGCCACATGAGTTTGTGTCCAGATGCAATGCCATGAACGAAGTGTGGGTGCCCAGCGACTTTTCCCGACAGGTACAATTTTAGCTGCAGCTCTGTGTTCAGGGGTACAGGAATCTAACTGCTAGCCCAGGCTAACTGAAGGTACAATGGCTGCCATTCTGCCTAGATAGGTAACTGCGATGCAGGGTGCAATCATAAATACAAATATTTGTCAATGATTTACATAAGAGAGAATTCTTGTTGTTCTAGGGTAGCACAGTCGATTAGAATGCACTGCTCACATGTCCTTTGTTGCCACGCAGATATTCATTGCTTCCGGTGTTGCACCCTCCAAGCTTGTCATTGTGCCCGAGGGCGTCAACACAACACATTTTGATCCTGCAAATTTTGAGCCCATGCCGCTGCCACAGGCAAGTTTGGAGCACGCCCCTTCCATTTGCTGGGTTGGAAAGCAGTCAAAATGCTTAAAAGGGAGAGGAGCCGTGTAAAGAAAAGAAAAGTCTACGCAAGCCAGGTCCAGCTGCGTGCATTAAGGAAAGGTCCTCTAACTAGCAAGCTAGCTAGGGCCTCACCAAGGAGGTCCACAGGCCCAGCCTAAACCAAAATATGAACCAATGGGGAAAAACTAATGAGGGTCAGGCGGGTTGCTGTCAGCCATGCGCCTGCGGGCGTAGACGGAGCCGCGTATCCTGTCGTGCAGCATCCACTGTTTGTACCCAGGCTTGGTACGGATAGTTTTAAGTTTCGTGTCACTTATTTATAAGCTTTCTGCATGCCCCCTCAATGGCCGCTGTCTTGTTGATCTTTTAATCTTCATGCACTGCACTGCACTGCACTGCCCTTTGCATGACAATTGTTGATCTTTTAATCTTCATGCACTGCACTGCACTGCACTGCACTGCCCTTTACATGACAATTGTTGATCTTTTAATCTGCATGCACTGCACTGCACTGCACTGCCCTTTGCATGACAAGCCATCTTGACTTCAAATTAGCTTTGAGGCCAACCAAGATAGTTGTGTTTGGTCTTTCCATTCCTTCCTAAACCCAGGGCGAGCTTGTGTTTGGACACCAGGCTCCTGACCCACAGACAGGTAGCACTCCTGCTGTGCGCAAGGCCTCCAAGTCTGACAGCAATACGGGTGGAAACTCTCTTAGCAAAGCCAGCGGTGTCAGTGGAAAGCAGCTTGGCAACATGGAAATCAACAGCGGCAGCATGAGTAGTAGCAGTGAAAGCATAGACAGCAGCAGTGGAAGCAACGGCAGTGGCAGAGTTAGCGGAATTGGTAGACGGCCTCCGCCTTTCAGATTTTTGAGCACCTTCAAGTGGGAGGCGCGCAAAGGCTGGGATGTGCTCCTGGCTGCCTACCTGCAAGAATTCACATCAAAGGTGTGCAAACAGGATGACTTGGGATGTTGCTTGAGCACCTTGAAGTGGAGATGCATCATGATGAGGGGAAAGATGTGCTGCTGGCTGCCTACCTGCAATAGTTTTTTTCGTTGTTTTTATGACAAACAAAGCTTGAGTTCATGTTGTTGGCATTTTAAGAACAAATTTTGTTGCTGTTTCAACCAACAAACATGTGAGGCCATAAAAAGCGGCACAAAAACAAGCGTTTGGCGGCCTGGAATACCCAGCTTGAAAAGGTACAACATGCATCACCACTGATAGGAGATTTGTCTTGCTCAAACTTCAGCTGGTACAAATCGACAGTATGTTTTGTGTGTAAAAAAGAAAAGAAAGAATAGACTACGTAAGCCAGATCCATCTGCGTGCATTAGGAAAGGCTCCCTGGCAAGCAAGCTAGCTGGTGTGAATGAAAATGTGGGCAAGAAAGCTCTACGTGTGACTGTGTGGTGACCACAGGACAATGTGGAGCTGTATATCATCACCAAGCCCTTCATGAGCGGCTCCAACTTCAAGCAGCAGATGCTGGCGTGGGCGCGCACAGCCGTGAGGAAACGCCACCAGCGCCTGGTGGCCGCCACCAAAGAGGCTGAAAGACTTGCGCATGAGGAACTCGCCAATGCACACCACTCCCTTGTGCAATTTCAGGCTGAAGCAGGTGACGCCCTTTCACTTACTCATGCAAATTTGCAAGATCTGATCAATACATAGTGTACAGCATGTGCATGTGCTCATGAAAGTTTCCTTTACACAAGACTCCAGGCAGACAATAAGTGAAGCACACCTCAGAAAGTGAAGGAGTGTGCTTGCCATAACACTGCATGCATTAAGGAACGACACTAAGTGGCCCCACCACCACGATGGTTCATACTCAAACCTGTGATTTCTACCCATATTATGGCTGTAACACTTATGAAACGGGTATATATGGCTAGCAATAGCCATCCGTAGCATCCCGGGCTCTGCCTTTTTTTAAGTGTTACAATGATGATGGTGTTCCGCTGTATTACGCAATCCAAGAACATTCCCTATTTTCCAAGGATGCAGTACTCATTTAGCCTCTCACTCTCAATTTCCAAGAGGGAACAATGACCACTAAAACCTGAGACTTGCCAGTGCATGCTCAAGGACAAGCAAGGGCAACTTGCTTGGGATGTCCGTGCTCAATTGCTTTGGAAGTCTATGCTTTGGTGCTTGGGATGACTGCAATTTATTGCATGGCATGCTTATGATTCAGTGCTTGGGATGACTATGCTGTGGCGCTCAAGTTGATTTATTTGGGATAACTATGTTTTAGTGCTTGATGTGTCCTTGTCCTGTACAGCTTCAGCATAGTCATCCCAAGCACTGCAGCACAGTCATCTCAAGCACTGCGGCACAGACATCTCAAGCATTGCAGCACAGTCATCTCAAGGACTAGATCATAGTCATCCCAAACACAAAAGCATAGACACCCCTGTGATTGGAACGACTATGGTCAACTGCTTGTGATAACTATGATCTAGTGACCTGATGCCTAAATGCTGAAGTCCAAGATTGAAGTACAAGCTACAAAAGAAAAGATGGTGAAAAAAGAAAGGAAGAGTTTACGCCAGCCAAGGGGACGCGTCTATGTTCTGTTAAGGAACCCCCCCATGCCCCGCTCCCCCCACACGCACATGCATGCATGCAAGCACACACACACGCATACACGCACGCACACACACACACACATACACACACGCAGGCGCCAATGGAGGACCCTTGGACCCCGAAGCACCCACACCGGATCTCATGGCCCAGCTCACACAGCGCGCCGCACAGGTAAGAGGTACAGCACACCTGTTGATGCAGATGTCGAGAAAAATGAATCGGATCTTATCACCAAGACCAGGTTTACGAGGGAACAGTGACTGCCAAACTGCTGTGCTGTGATTACTTCAGAAGAAGATCAGAGCACCAAGACCAAGTATGCAGGTATTGTTGCTAATCAGAGTCTTGTGCTCATGAAATTAGGAACTTTTGATGCTATCCGCCAAAAATAGAAAAGCAAACACAATAACGTTTTGGCAGGTATGCAGCGTGTCCTATTCAATACATAGGAGTTTTGCACTTGACTCCTGTGTTCACTGTTGGGTGTAAGAGGTTCATTTTTTGCTTGCATTTTCGAAGCAGAAAGCAAAAAAAGTGAAGTGAGTTTCCCTTGTGTGCATGACAGAAAAATTTCCTGAATGCGGAGCTCCTGCTGGTGGCTCTTAGTTAAGAATCTTGGTACCCGTGATTTGCTGATGCTTGCCATGATGGTCTAACTAATAACCTGCATGCCTAAAGAAAGTTCTGCTTCATGGGCCGACATCCTGAACTAGTTTCCATCATGCCATATTGATAAGAACATGTTTACACCTGATACATCTTGAACTTTGCAGCTTTAAAAAAAGTTGAGGAAAAGTAATGAAGAAGAATTAGATTTCTTCAGAAGACGTACTGTTTGGTTCAGAATCCAGTGTGTTTTTGCTATTTCCTTTCTGCAGGCAGCATCGGCAGCTTCTGCACTTCCCCCGCACCCACCAGAGGTGCACCCAGAAATCTTGCCAACACTGTATGTTGTATCTAATCACGTGAATGACGATGACTTCCCCAGGTATGAACAGAAGCAAAGAAGCAGCTGCTGTAAGAAAACACACTCAGAGGAAGCAGAGAGCATTTTTTTGCCTATTTTAAACCTGCTGAAATGTATGTCGTAATGTGTGTGTATGTGTGTGTGTGTGTGCGCGCGCGTGTGTGTGTGTGCGTGTGTGTGTGTGTGTGTGTGTGTGTGTGTGTGTGTGCGCGCGCGCGTGTGTGTATGTGTGTGTGTGAATGCGCGCGTGTGTGTGTGTGTGTTGTCGGTGGTGGGGGGGTGTTGAACAATGATACATTTGGTGAATCTCAAGAAAAGCGTTTTGGTGCATCCGCTTGCTTTCTGACAAATTCAAACAGCTTGTGGATTGGATTATATAATGTTTTCTTCTTGCTTCCTCTTTGTCAAGCTTTGCAAAAGGAGGCTTTTTAATCAGTGCTCCTTGTTTCTGGTTGGTTTGCAACTGCACAGGTTCTACAAAGCTGTTGATGCCTTTGTGCTCCCAAGTAGAGGAGAGGGATGGGGGAGACCCCACGTTGAAGTAAGCTGCACCTGCCAGATTTCAAGACCACTAAAAAATTAAATTTTAGTGTGTAATTTGCCAGATTTTCATGCAACCCTCTGCTCTTCACTTTGCTCTCACTTTGCACTCAATTCCATTCTTCACACTCGCTTTTACCTTAGACAGAAGTCCAGCCCTGTTTTAGTACTAGAAGCTTTAGTGGTTTTAAGAAGTTATGAAATCCCATGTACCTCATGTAGCAATAATTTTACAAAGCAACGCAAGCATCATTTTCTTCTCGGGCTATAGTTTTGGCCCATCTCACACCCAAACGCACACACACACATACACACATACAAACAAGCACTCACACACGCACACACACTCATACATACACACATGCACTCACACAAGTACACACACACGCACACACACACGACATGCACACACAAACGCAAACACCCATTGCATCCAGGCTATGTCTATGGGGCTGCCTGTGATCTCGACCAATTGGAGTGGTATCCAAGCATACCTGGATGAAAGCGTGGGCTACCCGATCAACGTGTGTTTTGGTGATTTGTTGTTCAGTTAAGGTCCTCCTTAAAAAGTTGTTCTAAAGCAAGGGATTCAACAGGTGAGAACTTTACTAAGAACTTTCTTTGTACTTCTTGCGAGATTTGAACTGCTTTCGGTACGCCACAAGTGATTATGAATACTCAAGACGGCAGCATTTTTGCAGAGGGGGCTATCTGGCCTATATTGCCAAGCACGCTCTTTCTCGTGCTTCTATCTCAAATCTTACCATGCCAACCATCTACATATTAAGATATTACATTTACCAAAAATTGATGAAAATTGGAGGATCCCAGATCATTCCCCGGGCCTCAGATCACCCCCAAATGGCCCACAGCTCCACCCTGGAACCAGTTTCCACTCCCAAAAATATGTTTTCACAACCTTTACATAAAAGGCTAACACCCTGCATATTCAAAAATAGAAAATAAGGTCATATTTTGGCACCCCTCTAGTTAGATTTTCTCCAAGGGAAATGAATGGATTCTGCATCTCACCGACCACTTGGTCTTTTTACTTCAATTTCTATCATACAAGGACTCCATATCATTATAAATGACCCGATTTGGTGCAGATGGTGATCGGGTATGGAGGTATGGTGGTCAAAACCAGGGTTCACGCTGTGGCTAATTTGGCATATGCCCCGTAATTGGCAGCTTTAAAACCCTAGTGCTACAGAGCCTAAACTAGGGCTACCAGAGGAATCCGAACTTGAAAGCAGTCCATTATGGGGCAAATACATAGGGAGCATGCAAAGCAAATACCTGCTTCAGGCCTCAGACAGCCCCCTCTGGTATTTGTGTCCGGTACTGTTTTTGAAGTGTAGCAAGTGCACACATGCACACATCTATTAAGCACGCACCTTGTCAAAGAAGTGGCGAAGGAAACCCTGGCTATTTTGAGCCAATTTGTCTCATTTTCTTTGAGTTGATTTAGGGAGAGTTTCCTCAGCCTTCGTACTTTTCCCATTCTTTTCTAAGCATGTTCCTCGTCAGGAAATTTTAAAGGCCCACCACATTATATGAACTAGCAACGCTGTACAAGAAAAGAAAGTCTTTTCCTGCCGTAGTTTTCCTTTTCTGTTTTTTATGCTATTCACGAAAAGAAAAATGATCAAAGGAATGGATATGAAAAAATTATTTGTGGCAAGCTTGCTGGCAAGTTCAGAGCCTTTCCTATATGCATGCATGCCAGACCTAATGTGCTCAGTAACTCCTCTACTCTTGTCATCAGCATCGTAAACTTGAAACTTATCTGTTTTTGTACATTGGATGTGTCCTTGAGCTGGTTGATAGTTTGGTAGGGCGGTTTTATGACAGCAATGGTTTTATGCTGCAGAGAGGCCAAGATTGGAGACTCAGCTGCTTCTGTACCCACAGAGGGATGCTCTGGTTTCTAATGGCAGTTGTCTTTATTGGCTTGGGATCTGCAGTGGTATTTGGCTCCAGTAAAGCCAATACCAATGACCGACCTGCTTCCGCGTTCACAGACAGATGCTCTGTTGCTTGCTGGAGCAGTGATGTGCAGCACCTCTGGGTCTGCTTCCACGCACACAGGTGGATGCTCTGGTGCCCACTGGCAGTGATGTGTGGTGGTTCAAAGGATCCAATTGGGCGCAACCAAGCATATCGCACCTTCGCCGGCTGATGCGCCGTGTGGTCTCACATCCCCAGGTGAGCCTTCTATCTTGATCACGTGTTTCCTTTTTTATATTCTTTCTGGTTTCCCTCTCCAACATATCACATGCAAGCAACGCCTTTGCAAGCTGACATTACAGTGCTTTCACAGGCGGTTCTGTTTCACTGAATCCACACTGCTCTTCTGCTTCCACTCATGTCACATTTGAAGCATATTTGAAAGTTGGGTGGCTGTGAAAAGTCCATTTGTAGTTCCGGGTTTTGAGGCTGAGTAGCGTGAATTGTGGCCCGGATAGCGCGTGAGGTCCCAAATCCAACTCTGAAGAGTCATATTTTGGCATGCCCATGGGGGTTATGGTCCTATCCTTATTGGATGCTTTCAGCCATTGGCTATTCGCAGAGCTAATGTCTTATCTCTTTAAAGTGGTGTTGGAACCCCCCAGTGGCATTGCTAACCTTCAGGTTCCTCCAAAATGCCAGTGAACAAAAAATAGAGATATCTAGGACATTTGCCTTCTGTGTGTCAAAAAATATGCACTGCTTGCATTTGAATTGTACAGGAATCCAATGCGCGTGGGAAGGCAGCAAGGGAGCGCATGGTCAGGGAGTACAGCCCCGAGGCACTTGGCCCCTTTGTTGCTCAGCTGCTACGGCGAGCAGACGCGCGCATTCCACAATGATCATGCTTTTATGCGGTGTGATGTTGACAAAACTTGTTTCAGACAAGAAGTACAGCCCAGTGGCACTTGGACAGTCCAGAGGCACTTGAATTTTGATAGCTCAGCTGCAATAGCAAGCAGGTGCATGAATGCCACGATTCTTTCAGCACATAGTGGATGAGCCAGAAGCGCAACGTATGGGGCAGGCGTGATGTATTGGCAGAGCCCAAGGACGGCAACAGGTGCAAAGACTACTGCAGAAGGGTTGAGGGAGAGGTCATATTGATTCGCAGCGTCTGTTAAGCTAAATAATAACATTGGTTTTAGTTTAAACACTAAACACTAAAAAAAGCATTAGCTCTGTAGGCTGCAATTGTGTAAGTTGGAGCTGACCCATTTATTCAGGATTGCTGTGTTCCACGTTATATATTACAATTTTTGTAATATATGTAATTTGTTTTTAATTACAAATTTTGTAAGGAACAAATGGTGCATGCATGCAGTTTTAACGTGTCCGGTTAAGGTCTTCCGCTGCAGCATGAGTTTTACCTGCTCTTTTAGATTCGTGTTGCAAATGTCCTGGGTGTGCTCTTAAAGTTGCAAAAAAGAGGGGGACGTGGATGGAAGGCATGAGTGAATGAAAGAAATTTCTTTCATTCTTTCTTTAAAGACTTACGCTTGCCGTTCGACCGCGTACATTAAGGAAAGAGTGCCACTTGTGTATTGAAAGCTTAAATTGCTGCTGATGTGCCCAAGCATGATGCGCTTAGGGTTGGGGTCACCTGCTGCTCATTGACACGTTGTGTAATCTCAAGGGAGGAATCCTGGCCGGCAAGCTTGCTAGGAGTCGTCAAACAGCTTCATTCCTATATCATTGATACAATATTATAGATAGCTAGCCAATGAGATTGATGTAGGGATTGTCCTCACTGCCTACGTGGCTTTTCTTCTAAGATCAAGATCAGGAGGCATAACGAGGGCAGATCTTGCAGACTCTGGAGGATCGGTTCCTCAAAATGCTTTCAAATCTTACGTACAAAACACAGGCTTGGCATGGTGCCAGTTCAAAAGGGGCTTATATCATAGTCTTACTATAAAAGCTTGTTGTCATATAGATGAGAGAATCAGCAATGCCTTTTGGATAATGCCCTGTATCCTACAGGTAGTACCCTAACCTTTGAAGTGCACAGGCACCCTCCATAACCAAAAGCGTGTGGTCCGCTTCAAGAGGTCCACTAACCCGTTATGCCCACTCCAAGGCTGTCATCAACTAGATAGTGCACTTCACATGCCCTCAGGCTGCAATAATTATATTATCACGATGAAAATTAAACGCCATATCGTTGCTGGAAGAATGACCTCTAAAGCTCTTAACAAAAGCCCTATAAGTTGGGAAACAGGCTTCGTTAACACGGATATAGGAAGCGATGATCACTGGCGCAGCACAGCTTTCAAATTCCCGCCGCACATGCCTAAACATAACTGTACCCCCTTACCGAGGAGCACAAACAACATATTCAAGGGGATGTCCTAAAAACCATATCTACCCTCATTAGCAACTCACAAACCAATATTTGTTTCTACAAAGTTAAATCTCATGCTGGCATTGCTGGTAATGAATGTGCAAATGCTATTGCAAAATATCAAGCAAGCCAAGCCAATAATAGTGTGGCTGATACCGGGATCCCTAGCGCAGGCCCGGCAGAAATCCTTTTTTCTTATATATTTTGGTTATCCAAAGAGGAAAAAAAAGAACACAATGCTGGCTCATCCACAGCTCGTACACCCAATCCTAAAATCACCTACCTCCCCAATCTTCAAAATGCTCTCAAGTCTCATATGCATACAAAACACAGACTTGGATATGCCAACCCCAAAACAGGCTACTACTCTTATTATCAGAGTTTGTTACCACATGTAGATAAGAAAATCAGCAATGCATTTAGGAACATCATGATGTCCTGTATACCCACACCCATGAAGCGCACCATCCTACAATATCGCACTGGCACCCTCTATAACCAAAAACATGCGGTTCGCTTCAAAAGGTCCACTAACCCACTTTGCCCTCTCACAGGCTGTCATCAATTAGACAGCGCACTCCACATGCTTTCATGCTGCTAAAATCATGTTATCTCCAGCATGAAAACTGAACGCCACAATGCTGCTGGAAGAATGATCATCAAAGCTCTTAGCAAAAGCCCGTGGGGAGCAGGCTTGGTTAACATGGACATAGGGAGTGGTGATAGGTTGGCGCAGCACAACCTTCAAGGTTTACAAGGTTTACAAGGGAACATAACCTTCAGCCGGATAGTATAAAGTCAAAGCCCACTCTGGCATCATAGGAAACGAGGGGGCTGACGCTTATGCTCGCACCGCAGCCCTCTCTGACACAGTAGACATTACACTTCCGGATGCCAGGGACCCTTTCCACAACTTTTATTGGCTTTCATTAAAGATTTCCACACAAAATGATGGCAGGCACCGCTCCCACACGTTCCCAATACACTACCTCACCAACCTGAGTGACAAACTTAAAACACACATGCACAAGAAACACAAACTTGGCTCTGCTGACACCTCTGGCTACCACTACCAGAGATGGCAGAAGCTCAACGATGCCACACCATCCACCAACAACACAAACAATGAAGCTCACAACCCAATCACTCAACTTGCTAACAAGGAAATCAGCAACTCCTTCTGGAAAAATCCAAAGATAACCCTTAAACAACAAATAAATCTCATGAAATATTGAACGGATACACTGTACACACAGGGCCATGCCTCTCAAATTAACTTTTCCAGTTCTGATAGGTGCCCACTCTGTGCAGATACAGATAGCATTTATCATGTTCTACTTAGGTGTACTAACCCAACAATGAGTGGGATGCACACCAACAGACACCATGCGGCCCTTAGTCTCTGTGTAGAAGCCCTCAGCAAAGGCCGTTACGGCTCATCCCTCATTAGCATGGATGGCTGCAATCATAACAGACTTATGGATCAAGGCATACAATTCCCTGAAAACACCTCTTGAGCCATTCCAGACTGGGTTTTCCCAAATGGCGCTGCCTCACCTGTACGGCATACAAGCCGCCCTGATGCTCTATTTGTGCGACACATCCCAGGCAGACAAGCCCACCTTGATCCTACCAAGATCCCACCACAGGATAGAGACATTGACCTTGTTGAACTTAAATTCTGCTCTGACACTAATCCTGTCAGCACCTTGGAGCGTGCACAAACTCAACATTCCCACATCATTAACAGACTTAAAACACGCAGCTTAAGAAACCCAAACAGGAATAATAAAGTGACTTTGCGCATCATCTTAATTGGTGTTGGTGGCACGATTTATAACAAATATACAATTACACCTCTCATAAATCTGGGATTGACCAAACATTGACCAAAAGCTGAATCACTAGCTTCCCAACTCAGTGACCATGCCATCCAAAGATTATCCACCATCATTAACACTACATGCACTTTGTTTTCAGGGAGCATCTGGGAGGGGAGGGTTTGCTGGGCGCGCGGCAACGGCTGAGGATGGAAGGAGGAGAGTCCGAGCGCTCAGGGGCATGGCGGCCAATCCCCCGGATCCCCATTAGTTTTGCTTCTTGCTCTCTCCTAGGCTAGTTTTGGCTAGTTTAGGTGGAGGGCCTCTTGGTGAGGCCTCTAACTTTTGTTAGGGGTTCTTCCTTTAATGCACGCGGCCTTGAGACTGCGTAGACTTTTCTTTTCTTTTCTTTTCTTTTCTTATAGTTTGGCTGCTCAGTGCGTTGAAAGAAATCCATCAATTCAGAGATAAAACGATAATTACCATTGTCTTGATACTGGAAAAAACGAAATACGTCCTCAGAGCCAGCATGGGAGAAATAGAAAGATCCTTCTTCATTTATCACTATTCTGTGTGCAGAGAAGTCATAGAAAAGATATGCATACTTCCTTCTAAGACAGCACAAAAAGGTGCAAGAGCAAAGAAAAATAGCATGCCTTTCATCTTGTAATTGTTCTGAAGAACATAAATCACAATGAGGTGTGTGTCCATGCCAAAGAGAAGTTTCAACTCAAAGCTTGTGAGCGTGCAAACGGAAGCAAGCAATATTTCTTTGCATATGCCTACCCAAATCCAGATACAAATACCTAGGAGTATGGAGAGGTCTGCCATAAGCAGAATTATGCCTGAAGGGAAGTGCCACCCAGTTGTGGTACTTGGTCAACTTGCTCAACTGACCACCATGTTCAACCTTCAAATCCCTGCACATGCATCAAACAGAATTATACCCCCTTACCTCTTTCCAAGAAATTTTTCTAAGAGATCTAGACTCACCTCCAGCCGTCCTGATGCTATACTGATTACTCCCTATAAAGCCAAACCCACTTCTTCTCTTTCTACCTCCTGCTCACACCATCATGCGTTGCGCAGCAGACACAACCCCACACTGAGGGCCACAACAGCCAACCGCGAGAGGCAACCCCACCAACTGAATGTAAACCAGCGGCATGTGCACTTGATTGAAATCAAGTACTGTGAAGACACGAGGCCTGGACAACAGTTGGAGGCGGCACAGCGGCAGCATGCAGACCTCTGCAAACTCATTAATGCAAAAGTTGTGACTCTCCACACCATCCTTTTGGGTGTTGGTGGGACCTGATACACTGAGCACACCCTTAACCAGTTTAAACAACTTGACCACCAACGCGCCAATAAACTTGCTCGCAAACTTCATGCCCATTCTGTCATGTATGCCAACAAGCTTGTTACCACTAGGCGTGCTATTGAAAACATGGTTACTTCTTGCAGCCTGGTTATGGAGCCGGGCGCTTCCAATAACCCTCCAGATCCCCATTAGGGTGTTCTTTTTGTAGCTTTGTGGTGGAGGGGACTCACGGCTCTTCTGAGCCAATGTGTCCCCTTTTCCTTAATTGATGTAGGGAGAGTTTCCTCTGCCTTCGTACTTCTTTTCTTTTCTTTTCTTTTCTTTCCCCTTTCCTCTTTTGTAGTTTCCTATGATATCTAGACTCACCTCCAGCTGTCCTCATGCTATCCCAGCCACCCCATACCAACGCCACCTCTTCCTTCTCCTCCCGCACACACCATGCATAATGCAGCAGGCATGGAACCCTGCAAGAAACCACACTACTTGTATAAGACAGCCAGCGGCATGTGTACCATGGTACTTAATTGAAACCATAGACTGTGAAGACACGAGTTTTCGGACGACAGTTGGAGGCGGCACAATGGCAGCATACAAACTCAGCAAATCCATAAGTGCAAAAATTGTCTCTCTGCGCACCATTCTCTTGAGTGTTGGTGGAAGCTGTTATGCTGAGCATACAATTTATTATTTCAGAAAATAATGCCTTGCCTACTACCGGTAATAATTTTGTAAGCTTGCAAGTAAACTTCGTGCACATTCTGTATATTTTGCCCACAAAAGCACTTCTGACAGCCAGTTTTGGAGCCAGGTGCTTGTAATTACCCATCAGATTCAATTAGTCCTTTCTGTTCCTGCTTTGTGGAGGGGAATTGCGGCTCTTTTAGCCAATTTGTCTTCTTTTCCTTGTTTGATGTAGGGAGAGTGTCCTCTGCCTTTGTAGCTTTTCCTATGTTACTTCCTTTCGGCGGATTGTAAACCTCACTCCCAATTGTCTTTCCTACTCCATGCTACACGTCTGGCAACATCCACAGGCCAAAGGATTTCCTTCCTAAAACCCTTGCACATGAACAGCGTAAAAAACTCAAAACCCATCATTACAATTGTGGTCCATATCTGAATCGTGTAGCAACTTCACTACTCAATCTGGATATTATCACCATGGCTTTATCCTTAAAAAAAGAGAGAAAAGTTTCATAGGAAGAGGAAAACCTTCCTACATTCATAAAGGAAATCTTGATCTCCAAGGCTAGCTGTGTCTACTTTAGGTTCGAAAGTGCGTAGACCTTTTTCTTTTTTTTTCTACTTTAGGTTCGAGGGCCCTTTGGGGGGACCCTTGCTAGTTAGAGAAGCTTCCGCGCTGCATGCAGCCTTTTTAGCTTGCAAAGACTTCCTCTTAATTTTTCCTTTCTCCAAGCCCATAGGTGCATGGCAGACAACCCGCCAGACCCTCACCAGTCCTCTGTTAGCTCCTAGCTTAGTCTTAGCTCAGCCTTTGAGCCTATTCGGTGAGGCCCTACCAGCTAGTAGCTAGCTCGCTAGTTTGGGGACCTTTCCTTAATGCACACAACTCCGGTTGAACCGGACTCGGCATGTTCAGTCTTTTCTTTTCTCCTCCTCTGTCTCTTCCTTTTCTGTTCTCCTCTTCTGTCTTTTCCTGTTCTTTTCTCAACGTGTAAGCATGGACATCCAATCTTGTGTTGAAGGCCTGTGCTGCACCACTGAGGCATTCAGTGCTACATTGTTCCACAACTTGCGTTCCATTACCAAACCATGTCACGGAACCCTGGTCGGAAGGCAAGGAGGGCGACAGCAAGGAGGAGGTCCCCGGATAGATTCCTTGTGGCCGGGATGGAAAAAGACGCCCTCTATCGGTGGGAGTCATTGAGAGGCTCTTTTTTAATGCACGCGGCCGAACGGCAAGCGTACATCTTTGTTTCTTTCTTACAAAACCTCCACCAAACCTGCTACACTGTATGTTTCATGCAGCCTGCATAACAAGTTGATGCATTGCAGCACGTCCTTCACGGCCAATTGCTGCATTTACCAGGAAATGCATGCTGGGTGCATTTTTGATGAATGTTTGCATCGAATGCCCATGTTCCTCCAATGGGTCACCTATCGGAAAAAGAAAAAAAGGAAGAAGTATGTCGGCAACAGAACCAAACTCTAGGATGAAGAAAAAAGGACACCATGTAAAAGTGGTAGGGTGCGACGTCCTGCTCAATGTTGCAGAGTGTGCTTGAAATTCACAAGCAGATGCACAGGTCAGGTCTGTCTCACATTCCAAATTGTTATTCCTTTGAAAGTAAGCGTCAACTAGGCATAAAGCGCCTTCCTTACCAACAGTCTTCAACACTTCTTCCTCATCCCATCTTTTTGAAATGTTCACAGTGCTTTGCATCCAGTCACTTTACTCAAAATGCCATGGCACAAGGACTGTAGCATCATATACATCTCCTAGAAGACATGCTTTGGATTGCACACAGCATCAGACTGAGGCACTTGTGCTGCCTCCCTCTAGGAAGGCAGGGTCGGCCAACCGCACTTGTTCCTCCAGGAGTAACAGCACAACTCGCACCTCCTACCCTCAACAGCATCATGCTGGTGCATCTGTGCTCTCGCTCTCCAGGAAGGCAGGGTCAGCCAGCTGCACCAGTCCCTCCAGGAATGACAGCACCTCCTCCACCTCTTTCTCCTGCTCCCCGGCGTACTCCCCCTCTCCGCCTGCATCCACACCGTCTCCCCACACCTGGCCACCACCACCACCACCACCACCCTGCCCCCCAGCTTGCTGGTCTATCACCAGGGGAAAGTCTGTCTCCCCGGAGCCTTCTAAACAGTGCTGCTGTATTGGATTGTCTGCAGGCAGGGCCTGCTGCTGCAGCAGCTGCTGCTGCTGCACTGTCTGCCCCCACCTGGCTCTACGGGCAACCCCTCCGCGTGGGCTGGTGGCACTCAGTGGGCTGGCAGCACGGACTGCCACCTGGGTCTGGCAATCCCCGGCTTTGCAGCTGCTGCTGCTGCTGCTGGTAGACAGCTGCACCTCACACCTGCGAGCACGTGTGTGTATGTTGTGAAGTCCTCAGCAGAGTATCATGTACGCAGCAACACACATCATTATAGGCCATCAATCGCAACAAGCGCAGCATACCATCGCGGCATTTGCACATCGAACGCACCCTTCTAACGCACACCCTCCTCAGCACCTGCTGTGTGATTTGGCTGCACGCTCCATGCATGGGTTCCCTCACTTGAATGCATGTTTAAAACTGCATCCACCCACTGCGAGAGCATCATATTTCTCTGCCTCCCCTGGCCCAACACATGCATCCACACATGTGCACGCTTGCACGCACATGCGCGTTTACACCCCTACACCCCCAACCCCACCCACAGACCCACCCGCTCTCACACAGCAGGCTGCTGGTGCTACTGGTGCTGCTGCCATGGCATCCATCATCATCGCCCTCCTCCGTGTCTGCCAAAAGGGCCACATCTGCGCGCTGTGTGTGCTGCGTACGCTGGAATCGCCCGCTGTCGCGGCTGGTTCCATACCAGGAGTTTGTGGCAGGAGCGAGCCGTGCCCCTGTCTGATCTGAGTCAGCACGTGTGTCTGGCAGGGGCCCTGCAACCTTCAGCAAGGAGCCAATTTCCTGCAAGCAACCAAGAGTAATAATGCAATAATGCCTGATCTGAATCAGCATGTGCATCTGGCAGGGGCCCTGCAACCTTCAACAGGGAGCCAATTTCCTGCAAGCAACAAAGAGTAATAGTGCAATAATGCCTGATCTGAGTCAGCACGTGTGTCTGGCAGGGGCCCTGCGACCTTCAACAGGGAGCCAATTTCCTGCAAGCAACAAAGAGTAAGAAAGCAATAAAGCCTGATCTGAGTCAGCACGTGTGTCTGGCAGGGGCCCTGCGACCTTCAGCAGGGAGCCAATTTCCTGCAAGCAACCAAGAGTAATAATGCAATAATGTCTGATCTGAGTCAGCATGTGCGTCTGGCAGGGGCCCTGCAACCTTCAACAGGGAGCCAATTTCCTGCAAGCAACAAAGAGTAATAGTGCAATAATGCCTGATCTGAGTCAGCATGTGTGTCTGGCAGGGGCCCTGCAACCTTCAGCAGGGAGCCAATTTCCTGCAAGCAACCAAGAGTTATAATGCAATAATGCCTGATCTGAGTCAGCATGTGCGTCTGGCAGGGGCCCTGCGACCTTCAACAGGGAGCCAATTTCCTGCAAGCAACCAAGAGTAATAGTGCAATAATGCCTGATCTGAGTCAGCACGTGTGTCTGGCAGGGGCCCTGCGACCTTCAACAGGGAGCCAATTTCCTGCAAGCAACCAAGAGTAATAATGCAATAATGTCTGATCTGAGTCAGCACACGTGTGTCTGGCAGGGGCCCTGCGACCTTCAACAGGGAGCCAATTTCCTGCAAGCAACAAAGAGTAATAGTGCAATAATGCCTGATCTGAGTCAGCACGTGTGTCTGGCAGGGGCCCTGCGACCTTCAACAGGGAGCCAATTTCCTGCAAGCAACCAAGAGTAATAATGCAATAATGTCTGATCTGAGTCAGCACACGTGTGTCTGGCAGGGGCCCTGCGACCTTCAACAGGGAGCCAATTTCCTGCAAGCAACCAAGAGTAATAGTGCAATAATGCCTGATCTGAGTCAGCACGTGTGTCTGGCAGGGGCCCTGCGACCTTCAACAGGGAGCCAATTTCCTGCAAGCAACCAAGAGTAATAATGCAATAATGTCTGATCTGAGTCAGCACACGTGTGTCTGGCAGGGGCCCTGCGACCTTCAATAGGGAGCCAATTTCCTGCAAGCAACCAAGAGTAATAGTGCAATAATGCCTGATGTGAGTCAGCACGTGTGTCTGGCAGGGGCCCTGCGACCTTCAACAGGGAGCCAATTTCCTGCAGGCGGCCAAGCGAGTGCATTGTCGAACAAATTTAACATGAGAACGCGCAAGTTGTTTTGCAGGGGACCTGCAGCCCTCAATAGCTGGTCCATCCCGTGTTAGTCATCTGGATCACTTCCTTGTATGATCTGATCTGATCTGAGTGCATGCGTATCTGGCAGGCACCCTGCAACCTTCAGGAGGGAGCTCACCTCCTGCCAGCAACCAAGAGCATGTTATGCTCTGGTGGTGTGATCTGGGTGACTGATTGCAACTTTCACTCAGGATTTCATCTGTTTTTACGCCATAATGGCCACATCACAAAAAAATGTTCTCACCTTTGCTGCCAGGCTATTGCGCAAGCTCGCATGCGAGCTGCGCAGCCCTGCGCCCTCTTGCTGCTGCTGCTGCTGCTGCCATGTCTTCCGTCTGCCCCCACCTCCACCTCCACCTCCCACCCAACACTGCGACTGCTGCACCTCTATCTGCTGCTGCACCTGCACAGTAGTTGGAGACACCACAGAGGCCCCCGCTGCTGCATTGGCAGCAAAGGCGGGCACAGCTGCAGGCGCTCTTACAGAGCCAGTAGGCGCCATTGCAGCGCCGCATGCCCCAACTCCTTGTGTTGCGTGCACTGCTGAGATCACAGCACGCACAGCAGCGTGGATGGCAGGCGCAGCGTCCTCCAGGGGGCTGATGTAGAGCTGGCACAGGAGGGCAGCGTTCCATGCAGCGACCTGAGTGCCGTGCATGGAGTTGCATTGCAGGCCCAGATGGATGGCCTGCGTGCATGTGTGCATGTGTGTGTGACACAGGCACAATCAGAAGAGCAGCGTTCCATGCAGTGACCTGGATGCCATGCATGGAGTTGCATTGCAGGCCCAGATGGATGGCCTGCGTGCATGTGTGTGTGACACAGACACAATCAGGAGAGCGGCGTTCCTTGCAGCGACCTGGATGCCGTGCGTGGAGTTGCATTGCAGGCCCAGATGGATGGCCTGCGTGCATGTATGCATGTGTGTGTGACACAGACACAATCAGGAGAGCGGCGTTCCTTGCAGCGACCTGGATGCCGTGCGTGGAGTTGCATTGCAGGCCCAGATGGCCTGCGTGCATGTATGCATGTGTGTGTGTGTGCGTGTGTGTGTGTGTGACATAGACACAATCAGGAGAGCGGCGTTCCTTGCAGCGACCTGGATGCCGTGCGTGGAGTTGCATTGCAGGCCCAGATGGATGGCCTGCGTGCATGTATGCATGTGTGTGTGACACAGACACAATCAGGAGGGCGGCGTTACTTGCAGCGACCTGGATGCTGTGCGTGGAGTTGCGTTGCAGGCCCAGATGGATGGCCTGCGTGCATGTGTGCATGTGTGTGTATGTGTGAGACAGGCACAATCAGAAGGGCAGCGTTCTATGCAACGACCTGGGGCCCGTGCGTGGAGCCGCACTGTAGGCCCAGATGGATGGCCTGCATGCATGTGTGAATGACTGACACAGACACAAACATGATGTCGCCAACATTGCGTGTGTGGCTACACGCTTGCACTCGCAGGCTGGGACATATAGAGGTGCTGCTGACCTGTACTGTGGTAAACAATGCAAGACATTGCCTGCATACTGTCAGCCGCCGAATCCACACCCACTCTCACGCCACCCCAGTGACCTCACTTAGGCTTAACAGTCATGCACCCCTGCACATCCAGCACTGCTGCACCCCACAGAGAGAGTCGTCCGCCCATGCATCCACCTCTGCGATGATCATGCACCCACTCACCCACCTCAGCAATGAGCAGGCACCTAGTCACCCGCCTCAGCAATGGTTGATCATGCACCCCTGCAAATCCAGCATGGCTCAACAGGTGGCAGCAGGCTTCCTCCCCTTCAGTTGCAGCACTGATGCACCCACCTCAGCAATGATCATACACCCTTGCACATCCAGCACTACTTGGCTTCGGGCTTTCCCACTTTGATTGCAGTGGTAATGCACCCCTTAGAAATGGTCAAGCACCCACGCACGCACCTCAGCAATGATCATACACCCCCGCACATCCAGCACTGCTTGGCAGGTGGCAGCAGGCTCTGAGCGGGTGAGGCTGATGAGGGCTGTGAGGCACTGGCGCTGCACGCCTGCGCGCGCTTGTGCCACGGGGCCACCTGCACGTGAGCACATCATACCATGACATAGTTTGATAAGCACAAAAGTTGATGAGGGCTGTGAGGCACTGGCACTGCACGCCTGCGCGCACCTCTGCCACAAGGCCACCTGCGCCTGGGCACATTTTGAGTCCAAACCATGCATCAAAGAAAGCTACTGTCCAGGAAGATGTGGACTGGCTGGTCAAGCGGGGTGACCTTGCCTTGGGGGGACCTAAACCCTAATCCCTAAACCTAACCCTAGACCTAAACTTAATCTAAACATCAGGGGGGAAGGTCCAAGCATGAAGGTGTGGCCCGGGACACCACTGTACCTAACACAACGCTGGATCAATCTGATGATCATCCTGATCATCAGATTGGGATGATCAGGAAAGCTAGTGCGTCTTAATCAGTACCAGACTCACCAAAGGCAGGGGCCTGGCGACCTCTATCTCAGCGCTGAATGAATTTGAGAAAACCAAAGAATGAAAGCAAATGCATCTGTGTGACGAACACTCACAGGCCAGGCATGCCTGCAGCACTGGCTTGGCGATCCCTATCACAACACCATATCAGCCTGGAATGATGAAAGAAGAGAAACAATCAATATTTAAAACACTACCAGACCAGACCCACCTACAGCACTGGCTTGGCAGGCAACGTCTTTTGGACGTCCGATCTGGGGTACCGAAAAAAGAGAAACACATCAACATTTGAAACACCACCAGACCAGACCCACCTACAGCACTGGCTTGGCAGGCAACGTCTTTTGGCCGTCCGATCTGGGGGCTATCTGCCGCTCCCTTCACGGGCGTGGTGGCACATGATGGTGGGGATGGTGGCAGGTGCACCGCCAGGCCTGCCAGCAGCTGAGGCATGGCACGCGCGCAACCGAGGACCTCTGTCGGACAGCCCACCTGCGTTATAACATTGAGCATAGGTGTGGTGACACAAGATGGTGGGGATGGTGGCAGGTGCACCGCCAGGCCTGCCAGCAGCTGAGGCATGGCACGCACGCACGCAACTGAGGACCTCAGTCGGACAGCCCACCTGCGTCACAGCACCAAGCAAGGGTGTGGTGGCACATGATATAGGAGAAGAATAAAGAAGGAGGAGGCAGCTGCACTGCAGGTCTGCTAGCAGCTGAGGCATGGCGTGTACGTAACAGAGGTCCTCTGTTGGACAGCCCACCTGCGTTGCAGCACCAAGCACAGGCTTTTGGTAACTTGGAGCATTCATCATAAGGCCTTTCATTGCCTTCCATTGCAGCTGGGCAAAACCTGTTCCAAAGTGTTACACGTGTTTTGTAAAGCCATCGATCAAGGATGAAAGGTAATAGGTGCACGCCAGGCCTGCCAGCAACTGTGGCATGCAAGTGTGCAATTGAGGGCCTCTGCTGTACAGCCCGCCTGCCTTTGTATTCCTGAGCAAAAGATTTCAGGCGTTGAATGAGCCTGGCCCATTTGATCTGTCCAGCTGCAGCTGCGTACAGCCAGCATTTCTTTTGGGAGCATGGAGGAGCCAATCACACGACCTGGACCTACAAGCAGTGATGGTACCTCAAGCGAGTGATCCTCCGCCCAACACAGCCATGGCCTCAGCAACAAGAGATGTCTCGGCCCGAAATGTCAAAACATGGCTGCCAAAAATTAAAGGGCCTCAACAACAGAAGGTGTTCACAAGAGTGTGCGTCTCGTGGAGGCTTCCTCTCCATCATCACAATCCAGAACTCCATAGAGGTAACACGCTCTATCAACATCATACATGACCATCAGCATCATCGTCACACATAACCACCATCACCATCACCGCCATCGGCACCTCAAGCACTTACCGCCATATTGCGCAGGGCTTTGGCAGATGCTGCCGCTGCGCACCACATATCTTCAACCACAAGGTCTGCAGCCATGGTCAATTGGAAAGAAACATTGATCAGATCTGCTGACATCACTTGGCACCTGCCACTGCGCAGCACACGTCTTTTCAACCAAAAGGTCTGAAACCATTTTCATTAAATTGGAAGGATTTAGCTCTTGCTGCTGCGCCCCTCACGCCTTCATCCACCAGACCTGCAGCGATGGCAAGCAAACGGATTCATGCTGTATGCGTCCTCACATGGAGTACAATGCCGCTACACTTAAATAACGTCCTCCTTGGAACATTAATGAGAGAAAGAACACAGCTCGCGCTCCCCTTGCTGTCCATGTCTGAGTTGGTGTGTATCACTTGTAACATGGTGCAATGTAACATAAGGTCTTGCGACACGTGCCTGGGTTGTCCCTTGATCCACTCAAAATTGATCAAAGGTTTTACTTCACACACACATACACACTCACACACAACATGTATAAACTTAAGAGCGGCAGAGCAGCCGGCCCTGGCAGTGAGGCTGAGCACACACCACTCGCTCCCTTCATTTTGCTCACGTCGAACCACCACATGGTTTTGCCACCACACACCCACACCCTCACCTGGATGCGCCTGGGATGGGCCAAACAGCTGGCGTCGGCTGTGAGGCTGGACACTGCCCCCTGCTGCTGCCGCCAACCCCCCCCCCTGCTGCTGCTGCTGCTGCACCACCCATTCTGAGCCAGAGCTGCTGGGCTGCTTGGTCGCACTGCTGGGCAGGCTGCTGCTGCCGCCACTGCCCTGGTGCCTATGCAGCTGCTGTTGCTGCTGCTGATACAATGCCGGCTGCTGAGAGGCCAGCGGTGATTTTGTATGGGGGCCCCCACTGCTGCTGGGGCGGGTCGGGCTGCCGCTGCTGCCCTGGTGCCGGTGCTGTTGCTGGTGTGAAGGAGGTTGATGGGAGCCCAGCGGTGATTTTGCTGGGCTGCCGTTGCAGGTGCTGTGGCCTTGTAAGGTGGTGTGCGCCACTGCTCCGCTGCTGGTGGTGGTGCTGCGCTGAGGGATAGGGGAGGGGTGGAGCACTGCAGGCGCACGGCAATGTGTTTGCATGTGTGCGTATATGTGTGTGTGTGTGTTTGTGTGTGTGAAGCCATTTTTCCTCAATCGCCCTCCAAACAAAGGCGCAAAGCAGGCCACAATCCCACTTTTTGCACGCACGGAGGATTGTGTATGTGCCATACAGAACCTCTTGTATGAGGTGATGTATGCGTGCACTCAATGCACGGTCCACAAAGTGGGCAGAAGGTGCGGAATTTGAGCTATTGTTGCGGGGAAATTTCTCCCCAAACCTCCACAATTGATCACCTGTGGTAAGGGGGGTGGGTGGGTCACATTGACCTCCCTGACTCCAACAAAGCACGCGCCTGCAGCCATGAGGTCCATTTTAAGGGCAGCGCAGGCACGGCCGCTGCAGGCACCATCTGCTTCCTTGCACGATCAAGATCCCTCCAAACCACAAGACAGCACGCGCCTGCAGCCAGGAGGTCCATTTTAAGGGCAGCAGGCACGGCCGCAGCAGACACCATCTGCTTCCTTGCACGATCAAGATCCCTCCAAACCACAAGACAGCACGCGCCTGCAGCCAGGAGGTCCATTTTAAGGGCAGCAGGCACGGCCGCAGCAGACACCATCTGCTCCCTTGCACGATCAAGCCAACATTCCTCCCTAGCCCCAACACAGCACGCACCTGCAGCCATGAGGTCCACCAGCGCAGGCACAGCTGCAGCAGACACCATCTGCTTCCTGGCGTGGTCCACGCCGCTCATGAGGCATAGCATGTTGGCGCACGTGCGGAGCATGGGGGGCGCGTTGGGGCCGCGCCGGCTGATGAGCAGCACCAGGCGATCTGCTGTGCCCTGTATGAATGCATTTCAATGCCATGGTATGTTAAGCAGAACGACGTCAAAGAGGGTTGCACAAGCAAGAACAGTTGTAGCATTGTGTGTGCGTAGGCTGATGAGCAGCGCCAGGCGGTTTGCTGTGCCCTGCATAAAAGCCATCCACAACAAATCGCACATGATGATCTGCTGTAGTGATGGCGCATGTGTGCGCAAGTCCACGGATGAGCACCACCTGGTGATCTGCTGTGCCCTGCATGAACGTGCCATGTTTTCACATGCATAACAAGCGAGCATGCAGGCACAGCTTCTTCTGCCTTTTTAAAAAGACACCACACTTGGGCAAGCACTAGCGTTTCCGAGTCTTATAGGGAGATGCTTTCACACCACAAGCATCACCCACAGGTCCCCTATTGAGCAGGCACAGCAAGCAAAGAACATCCAAAACAGTTTGGCTAGCATGCAGCACGTACTACTCTTTCTGGCAGCAGAGCTGCGCAAGCCATGGCGGCTGGTGAGCAGCCTGCTGCATGCCGCACACAGCCACCTCTCCATGCAAACTCAGAGGGAGCGCACAGGCCTGTAGCTCACCACGCACAGCGCCAGCAGGCCTGCCCTGACCACTGCAGTTCAGCAAGCACCAACAGCAACCTCAGCACTCATGCCATCATACCTGGGCAAGGACTGGCAGGTGACCCCTGGGCGGTCTGCAGCACACTATGCAGAGCGCCAGCAGGCCCCCCACCAAAGCTTCCAGCAGCTGCTCATGCACACCATACAGCGGTGGCTGTGGGTTTGGTGGTGCTGCTACACCTGGAAAGGCACATATAAAGAAACAATTCAAAGACTGAGATCCCTGGCTCTTCTGGTCGTCTTGCAGTTGCTCATGCACACCATAGAGCGCTGGCTGTGGGTGCGGTGGCACTGCCACACCACATACGCTGCGTGTAAATGTATCTTTAAGGGGCCACTTTGGGGAGGGTAGGTCTTGGGTGGGAGAGATCCCCTGGGAGGCTCATAATCACCACCTAGTAACCCAACCTTCTACCCCATATCAATGATGTGAACATGATGAGCAAGTCCAAGAGTCTGCCTATGGGCCTTGAGGGATCAAGTGCAGGCCATGGCACAAGGCTAGACTCCAGAACAGATGCTCTGCAGGCAGCACGCATGACCAGGAGACTCCAGCCCTGCTGCCGTGGAATGAGGGGGCTTCCTGGTAGGAATTGAGGAGGGTTCTGGATGAGGCGTGCAGCAGTTAGGGGACCTTCCCTTGATGCACGTGGCCTTTGGCCTGCGTAGACTTTTCTTTTCTCTTTTTGTTCTTTTTTTTTTCATGCAGCTGGGGGGGCAAGGGGTGAAGTGAGGAAGTGTGGATGCACAGGCAGAGTGACTCCACTCTCTAAGGACCAGTGGAGCCGAGGTGCTTGGCACAGGAAGCGAGGGTTGCTGAATTTGGTGTTCACCTTGCAAACGTGCTGATTTTAAAGTAAGGTCCAGGGCATGCTATATTGGGCGACAGGCTCCACTCACAAACATATTTTGTGACTTTGGCAAACAGTCTTATAATTAGTATGTTCAAACGTGATTTTATGCGACACATTGAAATGCGCAATTCAAGTGTAACTCATCCATAAAAGAAACAACGTCAAGACCAAGATCCCTGTCACTGCTTGCCTCCTTGCAGTTGCTCATGCGCACCAAACAGCAGTGGCTGTGGGTGCGGTGGCGCTGCCAAACCAGAGAGAGTAGGTGGTGGAAAGCAGCACTGAGGTCTCAGGCACTGCTGGTTGCAAATAATCACACCATACGTGAAAAACACACCAAAACCAATTGCGGGTCAGAGGGGTCCTCATCGTCCCTATGGGACTAGGGTCCAATGCTCATGCACACTATATAGCAGTGGCAGGGTGCCGTGGCATTGCCACACAGGAGGGAGCAGAGAAAAAGTCCTTTTGTCACATTACATTTTAAAAAACTGGGGCGGAGGGAAGCGCTTGTTGGATCATCTTTGAACGGGCTGCCTGCTTTGCAGCTGTTTCTATGCATCGTGCAGCGGCAATCTAGGGCTTGGGGTGTGTGGGGGGTTGGGCTGGCTCGCTGCTACGCCTGAAAGGGAAACAGTTATACAGCTCTGTTTTTTGACGCTGCTGATTGTAGCTGCGCAAGCGCAACGGGCAGCGTTTGGGAGGAAGATCTGGAGGTGCTGCCGCAACACCTAGAGCAGCTTGTATTGGGCAGGTTGTCGAATTGGACTGTTGCATTTGGGAAATAGCAGGATGTATTGGGCAGGATGCCGTGTTGAGCTGTTGAATTGGGCAAGTAGCAGGTTGTTTTGGGCTGCAGCTGCACACCTTAAGGGGGAGGTTTCAGGGCTCATTCAGCTTATTGACACCTTAGGGGTGGGGTGGATCCAGGGCTCATTCAGCTTGACACCTAAGGGGGGGGGGGTCCAGGGTTTATTCAGCTTGCTGAAGATCAGCCTTGTTTGGCTGCTGCTGCTGCTGCTGCTGCTGCTCATGTCCCCCATATGCTGCCAATGAGACAGTGCAATACAAACCACAGGGAAACAGGAGGCACACGAGAGCAAAGTTTATTCACTGGATCAGCCCTGCCCGTTTGGCTGCTGCTGCTCATGTCCACCATGCAGCATGGTATTTTAAGCAGTGCAAACGCACCTAAAAAGTCGGGAAACATGAAAATATGGCTGATCTGGGCCTGCCTGGCTGCTGTAACTGCCCAAGCGGCAACGATGCTCACACGACTAGAGGTCACCAAACCAGACAGATATGGATGGACTGCAGCTGCATGCAAATTGGTGCATACATACAGACACACAGACAAAGACACTGAGTGCTTCCTACACCTACGCATGCATGCGTGTGTGCGCAAACACGCCTTCACACCTATTGCCACTCTCACTCACTTGTTGCCCCTCCACGCCCCACCCAAGCACTGCTGCTGCCCAGCCCTCCTGCCATAGACAAGGAGGCCCAGCTATGGATGCAACGTGGGCTCAGGGCCCCCTGTGCACAGGAGGACGTGCATGCAGAGCGGGGGGTGCCACCGCCTGGGGATTCTCTGCATGCGCGCGCGCGTGTGTGCGTGTGTGTGTGTTACGCGTGTGTGTGTATGTGTGTGTGTGTGCGCGCGCACGCGTGCCTTAGCGTGTGTGAAATCAAACATTTGCAATTGTTAGTGTGCACAGGATAGGTCATATTAGTCAGAAGGCTATCGTGCACATTGCCTGTCACATACCCCTTTGCTCCTTAATGCGCCGCTCTGACAGTCTCTGTGCACGCACACATTTGAGATGCAATATCTGCTGAAATTCAGACAGATTTCTCATGAAAATCTCTTCAAAACAGGCTCCCTCCCCCCTCTTTCCTTTCTGTCAAGCCTCTTCAGGGTTCATCACACGGACACAACGCACTTGCTGGGGGAGGTAGGAGACCGCAGCCCATTTAGCGGCTGCAGAGAGTCTGTGCTGGCATCCACAGCACAAGGCTGCTTATGAGGGCTGCCATATGCGCTCGGGGGCGCCTGCGTAAACACGTTGGGGCAGTCAAAAGGATGGCTGAGGATAGCTTGCATCCACAGCACAAGGCTATTTGTGCAGGCTGCCATATGCGCTTGGGTGTGCCTGTGAAAACAACGTGACAGCCAACAGGCCGACTCATGACACATGCCATCCACAGCATAAGGCTGTTTGTGCAGGCTGCCATTATTGCGCTTGGGGGTGCCTTATGAACACATGTAGTCAAAAGGGCACCTGGTTAAGAAGGCAGTCTTCCCCCCTCGATCCCAAAAGCATGAGCTGTGGCGTACGATGCAACATTTCACTACAATCGCAGTCCCAATGAGCATGCGCACCCTAAGCGTGAGCTGTGGGATGCGATGCAACTTTTCACTGCAATTGCAGTCCCAATGAGCATGAGCACCCTAAGCGTGAGCTGTGGCATGCGATGCAATTTGGGACTGCAAGGGTTCCGTGCAGCAGCTGGCACTCAAGCCTGGGGCTGCAAAGAGCGTGGCATTCTTTTGTGCGAGGCTCAACAGACATCCGTTCAACCTTCTGGCAGAGAGCTTCAGTGAACAAAGAGAACCCCTTCCAGGTCTGGGGCAGCAAAAAGTAATCATGCTGGCAGCTGCAGCTAGCTTGGGTTGCAACAGGCACTAAGAGGGGCCTGCACACGCTGAGGCATTTTTCGAAGCAAGTACAATTTGTACTTGCAAGAATTTGTTGCAAGCATTTGTTGCAAAAAACACTCAAGCCCGAGAGTTTCTGGTGTGCCTGTTCGCGCAAACGCTTTTTCAAAAGGAAGCACATTCCATAAGCACATTTTACAACGGCACTCAGGGTGGCCTACACAAGCAGGCGTTCCCAAAGCTAAGCACGGTTTGCAAGCATTTTTTGTGGCTATTTTGTTAATGGTAACATTGTTTGCAAGCATTGTTAATGGCCAAGTATGCAATCCAGTGGCAAGTACGTCTGCACGATCTGCGTACAAGTGAGTGATTATGAGCCCATGAACACACAGTGATCTCAGGTGCAGGCAGATTAGATGAAACTGCTGAATCCGGCGCACCTGCTGCGGACGTGGGGGCTGGAACCGTGAGGCGCCTTGCTGCGGCTCTGGTGGGGTTTGAAGGAGGGCATGCTGCAGGGCAGGGGTGGGTTAAGTTAAAGCAAGCAAGAAGACAAACAAACAAACAAACAAACAAACAAACAGTGAGTCAGCGTTGAGTGCAATCTTTTGCAGGGGCCTAGAAACCCCTTCAGCCAGGCACAGCGCGGAAGTCCCACACCGAAAGATCTAGCACAAGGTTGTATCCCTGACCCTATGAGTGCTCACAATCCATTTCCCTGCTGTTGACACCAAGAATAATGCGGCCATGCACGACAGTCACATATCTTGGTGATTGCGGCCATGCACGACGCTCACATATAAACGATTGCGGCCATGCACGACACTCACATATTTCGGTGATTGCGGCCATGCACGACAGTCACATATTAGCGATTGCGGCCATGCATAACAGTCACATACTTTGGTGATTGCGGCCATGCATAACAGTCACATACTTTGGTGATTGCGGCCGTGCATGACAGTCACATACTTTGGTGATTGCGGCCATGCACGACAGTCACATATTAACAATTACAGCCATGCACGACAGTCACATATTAACGATTGCGGCCATGCATAACAGTCACATACTTCGGTGATTGCGGCCATGCGTAACAGTCACATATCTTGGTGATTGCGGCCATGCGTAACAGTCACATATCTTGGTGATTGCGACCATGCACGACAGTCACATATCTTGGTGATTGCGACCATGCACTATGGTGTAGTGCGCTTGCTGCAAGGTTCAAGATGATCACGTGATCGTTTGGAGCACAACCTGTATGGGTACCTCCTGTCCCTGCCAAACATGGATGTAAGGAGCAGCACACCCATAGGGCAACGATCCCTGTCAGGGAAGCATGGCGCAGCAGCACCTCCATGCACACAGGCACATCAGGTCCTCTACCATCTTATGGTCGTATGAAGCACAACCAGTAGACAACGGTCCCTGTCAGGGAATTCCATTCCATGCTTCAAAGCATGGAGCAGCAGTGCCTCCATGCACACAGGCACATCAGGTCCTCTTCCATCGTATGTTCGTATGAAGCACAACCAGTGGACAACGACCCCTGCCAGGGAATTCCATTCCATGCTTCGAAGCATGGAGCAGCAGCACCTCCATGCACACAGGCACATCAGGTCCACTACCACCGTAAGACCAAGTGATTGTATGATCGTATGATTGTTTGAAGTGCCTGTGCCACGGACTCGAGATGATCTAGGCAGTCCATCCTAAGGGTCCCTCCTTGCCAAAGCACCTAGCTGTCATGGCTCCAGGAAAGCAGCCTTTGTGCCAATCCTTCAGCTCCCTCATTGTGCTTGCATGCACTCTGTTCCCCTTGGTGGTTGCACAGTCTTTTGGGCCCAAAACTGGCTGTCCTGAAAGGCAATGCAGAGCCAACAGCATTGCACACAACGGAGAGCGAAGCGCTTGCGTGCACACACCTGCAGCGCCTCCAGAAGTTGGGACATGGCCATGTGCTTCAGGGACCCAGCCATGCTGTCACGATTTGACAACGCGCCACCTACAGGTTATAATGCACACACAGTGTGCTGCAAGTCGACATGTGTGCCAACACGCTGCGTGTTGATGTGCGCGTCAACATGCATACCAACACGCTGCATGCCAAAAACTGCCTGCTAATAAGTGCATGCCAACAACATGCGCGGCACGTCAACATGTGAAGGTGACTGCAGGAGGGTCCCTCCTCACATTGCAGCTCACATCGTCATGGTGGGAGAATGTGCCACTGAAAAAGGTAGAGCGCACTTGTAGCGTGCCTGCACTTTATTAATCCGTATGCTCGGATCCTCAAACATCAAACAGTGACGTTCATTCTGAGAGCAGTGTGGAAGGGAGATCAGGTGTCCAAATATTAAAACTGAATGCCAGCCGCCTTGCCGATATCAGACAAGCTCTCTGCCTGCTCACACACACATACACGCACAGAGTACACACTCAGCATGCAAACAGGGGTTCAAACAAAGATGCACACACAATGCATTGCTCAACAACTCGAGGTGTAACATGCTTCCCTGTTTGCCTGGACCATTCCCAATGCTCTCTCTCTCTCTCTCTCTCTCTCTCTCTCTCTCTCTCTCTCTCTCTCTCTCTCTCTCTCTCTCTCTCTCTCTCTCTCTCTGTATGACTGCTCAGAATGGCTTAAAAGAAAAGAAATCCCAGAGGAATGGCTCCCTCCCCTACTGCACACCTCGATGCGCGAATGCTCCGCTGCTCCCAGGAGGAAGGGGTGCCCCTCTATGAGACATGCCCCCGTTATTGCTGCTGCTGTAGCCCTTCCTCCCATCACAAGCCTCCGCACAGCTCCCTTGCAGCGCACACAGCGCAGCTGCGTGCTGCTGCTGGTCGGCTTCTACCAACAGACGCACCACCTGCAGTGCAAATTGCGCACACAGCTGCAACATGTCTTCTTTCTTCAGGTTTGTCTGCTGTTGCTGTTCATGCTGCTAATCTACCAGGAGGTGTACCATCTGCAATGCGCGTTGTGCTGGCACCACAAAGCAGTGTCAGTCTCAAGGCCTGCAGGGCCTGTGAAAAACCTAGGAGCAAACTGGTTGCAAGGCCTTGCAGTAAGCTGTCAATGACAATACCAATATAGGTGCAGTAGTGAGGGCGCTCACTCAGATCAGGTCCAGGAGCCTGCTGCCAAGTGCCAAGCCTTGCAGCAAGCTGTCAAAGACGATATCAATAAAGGCGCAGTAGTGAGGGCGCTGACTCAGATCAGGTCCAGGAGCCTGCTGCTCAGTGCCAAGCCTTGCAGCAAGCTGCCAAAGACAATACCAATATAGGTGCGGTAGTGGGGGCGCTCACTCAGATCAGGTCCAGGAGCCTGCTGCTCAGTGCCAAGCCTTGCCTCCAGACACGCAAGCATGACACGTGAAAGTGAAACCAGGCTCAAGTGCCACCAGGCTCGCTCTTTGTAGAGACAACCTCTTCCCCACACATCTATATGTGCGCGAGTTCAAACTCATGCAGGGCCTATATCGGCAGCAAGGAAGCCGCAGCTGCTGGAGCAGGCGGTGACACCCAGAAGCCGCAGCTCAGAACTTTGCAGGGACACTTCCTTGCTCACACATTCATGTCTGTGCACACGCGCGCGCGCACACACACACACACATACACACACACAGGGCCCACCTTTGCAGCAAGGAAGCGGCAGTTGCTGGAGCCTGCAGTGCCACCCAGGAGTGGCGGCCGCCTTAGCTGCCGCTGCAGTGCTGTCTGCACCTGCAGCACAGCGATGTGAAACAAGGCAAGCTGTGAGGTCAAGGAAGAGGCAGATTGAGCTACACAGCCAAGGCATGGAGAGCACTTTAGTGCAGTCAAGGAAAGAAGGCAGGTACACTTGAGTCAACCATTCCACACATATATTTATTCACGATGTGTAAGGCACTTAACTGGTAGGTTGCTGCAACCATTTCTCCCAAACCTCAATCTCCACACTCAGGCCAATGTCGTCAAACTTGGCAAGTATGTTTCATGCTGGTGGGTGGATTATGAGTCCGAGTTGAAAAGAGAACAACCCTGCATGCCTTCCTCTGTGAGAAACGTCTAACTCTGAGGCCGGGCTGCAAATTTCAAGCACCATGCTACACTGATCTAAGGAGACTGCAAAGAACCGCACAGACGTGCAGAACGTGAAGCCAAGAAACAATGCGCTACAGGCTCCGCACTTGTGGCAGACGCAGCAGCTCTGCGTAGCGCGGCGCCGCCGCCACCGCCGCCGCGTAAGGGTCCATGGACGCTGCCTGCTGGCAGACGCCATCGGTCTTGGCGTTGGTAGCGACAGAGGCAAGGGCACCCTCACCCTCTAGCACACTGCTGGCTGTGGTGCGGCGCTGCTCGCACTGGATATTAGAGTTGCTGCTGCTGTGGTGGTGATGGTGGTGGTGGTTGTGGGGCAGCTGCGGAGGTGGCGAGGACAGCCCTGCCGCTGTGGGCGTGATGCTGTGGGAGGTGCTGCTGTGGTTGGTCTGGCTGACGCTACCCTTGGTACTGCAAGGGCTGCCTTCCAAGGGGTTGGAGTGTGCAGGAGCCAGGAGCGCGCGTGCAGGCGCGCAGGGGGTGCTGGCGCAGCTGTGCGCTCCGTCCCCGCAGCAAAACAACGTGCTGGTGCTGGCGCTGAGGAGGAGCTGGTGGGCGCGGATGAGGTTGTGCAGCGCGCACAGCGCGCGCTCGTGCACAGTCTGCACGGCGTGTGTGTGTGTGTGTGTGTGTGTGTGTGTGTGTGTGTGTGTGTCCAAAATGTGTGCATCAAGCAAGTGCAGCACAAGCAAATGTGGACGCATTGCTGTGGCAAAACTCTGCAAACGCGGGCAGGACGATGCAGCAGCTGCGGATGGATTACTTTATTGGTCCATCATTGTTCGGCACAACAAGTGAGCATTAATAAGCATTCCAGGCAAGTGATAAAGCGTCTCAGGTATATTACGGTTTGAGAAAGATTATCCTAAGGCTAAGGCTATTTCACGGCTTGAAAAAGGTAATCCTAACACCAGGTCTACATGTTTTAGCCGCACCACTCCGTTGTATGTGCGGGCGCTGCAAAGGCAAGCTGCGGGCAAATAGCAAGACAAGAGCATGCAAGCATGCACACCCAATCACCCACAGCCACACTCAGACCACACCCCCACACACATACTGCATTGCCCTTGTGGTCATCCAACAGCTTGAGCACAGCGGCCAGACCAAGAGCATGCAAGCGTGCACTTCCAATTGCCCACTTCCGGCCAGACCACATCAGCACACACACACACACACACACACACACACACACACACACACACACACACACACACACACACACACACACACACACACACACAAACACAAACGTACGTACGTACGTACGTACCGCGTTGCCTTTAGGATCATCCAACAGCTTGAGCGCAGCGGCCAGGCCACCTGCACAGTCCAGCTGCTGCACCTCTAGCACGCTGCGAGTGACAGCACAAAGATCAGGTTGTTGCGTGCGCTGATTTGTTGTGTTTGGGGGGGTTGCTGTGTGTGGGATGGTGGGCAAGTGCGGGGTCATGTTTACGCATGTGTGCGGGGGATGGATGAGTGTGCATGCAAAGTTTGCTGCCCAATGAGTCAGCATTGCCCATCCAGCTGCTGCACTTAAGGTGAACATCACAGTCATTTTGGCAGGCTCGTACACAGCGCATCTTGCGCTTGCAAGGGATTTCGACAGATTCAGTTGAGCAGAAACCCAGCATTATTGATGGAATCTGGAGCCCTCTATTGCAAAAAGCCCACTTCACATGCATTGATTCAAGCAACATGGCTGACCATGCATTTTTGGTAGTCGTTCATAGAGGGCCACATTTGTTAATCTACAATGACATTGAGGAGTTTAATTAAGGCACAGGGCTGAACAACTGAACGGCATATGACCACAGACAACACACACACGTGCGCGCACACAACCAGCATTGATGAGGTTTGCCTGAAATAAAAATAGGATTGGCGTGGTCGGTTTGCCTAGAAACAGGAAGCAAGATCCAGCAGCCCATCAACTATGAACGTACTTGCCCTCAGAAAGAAGCACAACTGGCTCCTTCCCCCAAAGTGCGGGCGCGTGCACACACATACACACACACACACGCATACTCACACACACACACACACACACACAAACACACACACACACATACACACACACGCATACTCACACACAAACACACACACACACACACACACGCATACTCACACACGCGCACACACACACACACACACACACACACACACACACACACACACACACACACACACACACACACACACACCTGTGCAGGGAGGCATTCAGCAGGAGCTGTGCGAAGCTGGCCTTCACCATGACATCGCAGGCCGAGGACACAACGATGTGGTTGGCAATGCTGTTGAGGCGGCCCATGGCCAGCAGCAATGGCTGCACCAGCTCAGGGGCGCGCGAAAGGTTGGACAGTGCCTGGGGATATGAAGTAGCAAAGAAGGGATGAGGGGGGGGTCATGCACAGACGTAGCAGGGATGCGTACCGGATGGTCGACTATCCACCATCAGGCACACACACACACACACACACACACACACACACACACACACACACACACACACACACACACACACACACACACACACACAAACGCGCGCGCACCTGGCACGCCGTGAGAGGCCCATCACGCACAGCATCCGTGAGGATGAGGCTACGCAGCCCCTCTCCCACCCCTTCTAAGGATTTGCCCAGCTTGTGTGCGGGCTCCAGCGCCTCCACGCATGCGTAAGACAGGTTGCAAAAGGCCTGGGCTGCTGCAGCACGCAGCGCTGGCCGCTGGGTGGCACGGAGGAGCTGCAAGTGTGAGTAAATATATGTGTGTGTGTGTGATGCCAACTCTGTATCTATGCATGCGTACACTCTTGTTTTTGCGCTTGCATGTGCGCTTACTTGTGTGCATCTGCTGGAGAGGCTTTGGGTTTTGGCAAGCTATAGTCTGACTTTGAGCTGAAATATGGTGCATGATGGTGCACAAAACCAATGCTTTGAGACGTCTGGATACCAGGCACGGAGCAAGGGAACCATTTGCAGCAAGCTATGCTGGAGAGCACACCTGAGTCAACGGCCCTAGAACATCCTCCTCTTGTATCAAGCTGTAACGCGCTGCCGCAGAGTCCTCATCTGTCTTTGAAGTAGCCTTTGTGAGGCGTTGCAGAGCAGCTAGGCGCTGCTCAAAGGTACCGGTCTTGAGCAGTGCCACCAGCTCGGTGTTTGACAGGCCCTCGCCCGCAGCAGCAGTCAACACAGGCCCAACCACATCACCATTCCCCCCACTGCCCCCCAAACCAGGAGAAGCTAAGCAATTCCCCATGGCTGGTATCCGGCAGACTTGATAGCAAGGAGCTGTTTGACTGAGACACGACGAAGCAGCTGGCGTTGACCGAGGTGTATCTGATGCGACAGGCCCTCCTCCCTGTCCGATCAGCAAGAGCAGATACTTAATCCCATGGGCGCCAGTGTTTCGTGCCAACTTTGTGCTGCATTGACTGGGACATCCCTGGTACGAATTTGTCGATTTTCAACTTAGAACGAGTTCATTGAAACATTTAAAATTTGCGATGATCGTATGAAAATCCGACATGAGGTTCTAACGTCTTTTTTACAAAGCTAAGCTCCAAAACGCTGTAAACACCTCCAAGAACACATTCAAGCTAAGAGATAATTTTCAATATGTCTTCTTTAGTCTGGTCATATGCAGCCAGTCAAAGCCCCTCACACAAACCCCGGCCTTTGGTTGTTTTCCTCTCATGGATGTTTGCGCCTCCTTCAGTTGCAGCCAAATACACGCAGGTATGGGCCAGGTGTTTGCATGGTGTATTTGTTGCATGCTCTGGGTGCTCCATGCGCCACGCCTGAGTTCAGTAGGTTGTCTTCCTCATTCACATTCAAAGCGACTGCGCTTTCCGTGCCAATGGTCCACGAAAAACATGCTTTGTGTGTTTTATCAGCAGGCTCACTCCTATCTTTGGCATGTTCCCGAAAACGCAGCTCATCAACAGCCTGGGCTGGGACTGTGCATTCTACCAGCCAAACGCGGCATCCATGTGGGTGCCACTCTGGTCAGCAGCCAACTCACGGAAGGTGCTGGATGAGGTGAGTGCCACAAACACATGCTCAGATTCTGGGCCGAAGTAACAGTCATCCCGTAAATCCCTGCAAAACATGCAAGCATCCTGGAGCCAGCAAAAGTTTGCACTTCCTGGGCGGCACAGGGTGCACCAGGAGCAGAGGGGTGTCAAGCTTAATGCCTGGATGTTGGGATTATTGAGAACTCAAGCGTGGAGCGTGTAGCAAATTTCATTGCCTGAAGTTGGCAGCTGAAAGTAAGGATTTGGAGCATGCAGCAAGTCTGAGCGTAGGCTCAGGATGTGCCCTTAATCCAGGACTTTTGTTCTTTTTCATTATGAATGTGTGCGCAGTGGACGCCAAGCTGGAACCCTGCCAGTGAAAATTTTGTCCTAGGTATGATACTTATGCAGCAAATATGTAGGTCTCATTTAATGCATGCACTGCAGGTAGAACGAGCCCTGTCTGTTCATGGTGTTCGCCCTCTCGTGTTTGCCGCCTTCTCCGGTGCGTTCATTGATGTGTGAAATCTTAGTTCCTGGTGAAAAGGTGCTGTATGTGTAATTATCTGCATTTGCGTTTTGCTCCTGTGGTCGACTTTTTTTGCAAAGACATCCTGATACATATGCTCAAATGTGAAAAGTGCACACGTCTTTGTACAAAAAGTGTGCAGTTCAAGGTTAAGATTTGCTGATCATGAAAATCTGGTCCTGATATGGGGCATTCCATGACGAAATCTCGGTACAGGTCATGAAATTAGAATTTCAATCATGGACGCTCCTCACGATGCGCAGGAGCACCAGATGCCGCATTGCAGACATGCTGTCCGTGATGGGCCTTATGCTATCACCAGGGTCTCAAAATCAGGAACTCAATCATGGACGCTCCCTTCCATCATGGACGCTCCTCACGATGTGCAGGAGCACCAGATGCCGCATTGCAGACGTGCTGTCCGTGATGGGCCTTGTGCTATCACCAGGGTCTCAAAATCAGGAACTCAATCATGAACGCTCCCTCCCATCATTGACGCTCCTCTCGATGTGCAGGAGCACCAGATGCCGCATTACAGACGTGCTGTCCGTGATGGGCCTTGTGCTATCACCAGGGTCTCAAAATCAGGAACTCAATCATGAACGCTCCCTCCCATCATGGACGCTCCTCTCGATGTGCAGGAGCACCAGATGCCGCATTGCAGACATGCTGTCCGTGATGGGCCTTGTGCTATCACCAGGGTCTCAAAATCAGGAACTCAATCATGGACGCTCCCTCCCGTCATGGACGTTCCTCCTGATGCGCAGGAGCACCAGGTGCCGCATTGCAGACATGCTGTCTGCGATGGGCCTTGTGCTATCACCAGGGTCTCAAAATCAGGAACTCAATCATGAACGCTCCCTTCCATCATGGACGCTCCTCTCGATGTGCAGGAGCACCAGATGCCGCATTGCAGACATGCTGTCTGCGATGGGCCTTGTGCTATCACCAGGGTCTCAAAATCAGGAACTCGGTCATGGACGCTCCCTCCCACGCACAGGAGCGCCAAAGGCTGCATACGCAGACATGCTGTCTGCGATGGGTCCTGTGCTTACACCGGAGGCGGCAGCAGGAGCAGCAGCAGGGACAGGCGCTGCGGCTTTGACCGCACCCGATCGGGTGATGGCAGCAATGCGGGCGGCTGTGCCTAACCCCTCTGAGCACAGTGCTGCACATGAGGTGTGTTTATGTGTATATGTATGCGTGTGTGTATGTGTTTGTGCATGTGTGTATGTGATTGTGTTTGTATATCCAATCATGTTGGGCCCCAATCACTTGTGCCACGCATTCACACATACACACACAACACACAGGTGCGTGCAGCTTCTGCTGCTGATCCTGACTCCGCCCTGCTGGCACCGTTGCAGCAGCAGCAGCGGCAGCAGCAGCACGTGCATCTCACAGATGGGCCTTCAGAAGAGGCATCCAAGGGAGGCCCGTCCAAGCAAGGGTGGCTGGGATGGGTACCTGGCCTGGTGCCACAGCGGTGGTGCAGAAGACAGAAAGGGAAGGCTGGCAGAGGGGATGGGGGGACAAGGGCTGGAGGAGTGGCGAGTAAGGAAACAAAGCAGCTGCACACAAATGGAGAGCAGCAGCAACAACAGCAGCAGCAGCAGGGGCAGCAAGGGCAGCAGCAAAAAGTGACACATCAAGGGGGCGTGCTGTACCCTCCTGCCTCTCCTGCCACTTCAACAAACGCTAATTCAGCCGCCCAGGCTCCCAGCACAGAGGCCACCACCACCAGCAATAAGAGCAGCAATACCGACAGCACAGCTTCTGCCTCCCAATACCCGCTGTGCTCTCAGTGCATGAGCGGGCAGTGGTTTGACAGTGGGCCCGTGGACTTCACAAGTGACGCAGGATCTAGGTGCGTGAGTATGAGCATGCCATTCGTGTAAGCAGTGGGATGACAGTGGGCCCGTTGACTTCACAAGTGACGCAGGATCTAGGTGCGTGAGTATGAGCATGCCATACGTGTAAGCAGTGGTTTGACAGTGGGCCCGTTGACTTCACAAGTGACGCAGGATCTAGGTGCGTGAGTATGAGCATGCCATACGTGTAAACAGTGGTTTGACAGTGGGCCCGTTGACTTCACAAGTGACGCAGGATCTAGGTGCGTGAGTATGAGCATGCCATACGTGTAAGCAGTGGGATGACAGTGGGTCCGTGGACTTTGCAATTGATGTGTACAACTGGCGGCTGTTGTAGAAGCAGCTCAATGGATTCCACAAGTGATGCAGGGTCACTTCGATGGGGGGCATTATGTGTGGGCAGTTACTGGATAGTGGGCCCGTGGACTTAAGGGAAGACACAGGGTGTAAGTGCGCACGGATGGGGATGTCATGTGTGGGCACTTGTTAGACCGGAGGCCTTTTGGACTTCCCAAGCAACGCAGCACCCAGGTGCCTTAGATTGAAGGGTTTTGTGTGGCCAGTTGTTGGGCAGTTGGCCTGTGGGCTTGCCCAAATGATGTAGAATCGTGGTGCATGAGGATGAGGATGTGTGGGCAGCAGTTCTGCAGGGATACTCCCTTACCAATGCAGCACTCAGCTATGCGTGGGTGTTGTGGACCGCACCTGTCTGGCCAGTGACGCTTGGAAGTGTGTGCCTGGGCAGCGATGCTAGTGTGGTGCTCAAAAACATGTGCCTGGGCGGTGATGCTCAAGAGCAATGTTTAAAAGCATGTGCATAGCCAGCGATGATCAAATGGGATGCTTAAAAGCGCATGCCTGGGCAGCAATGCCAGTGTTGTGCTCAAAAGCATGTGCCTGGGCAGTGATGCTCAAGAGCGATGCTCAAAAGCATGTGCATAGCCAGCGATGATCAAATGGGATGCTTGAAAGCGTGTGCCTGGGCAGGAATGCCAGTGTGGTGCCCCAAAGCATGTGCCTGGGCAGTGATGCTCAAAAGCGATGCTTGAAAGCGTGTGCCTGGGCAGCAATGCCAGTGTCGTGCTCAAAAGCATGTTTATGGGCAGTGATGCCCAAAAAAGATGCTCAAAAGCATGTGCATAGTCAGCGACAACCAATTGGGATGCTTGAAAGCATGTGCCTGGCCATGATGCTTAGAAGCATGCGTTTATGTTTCCACCGCACAGCTTGCAGTTGGCACAGCCTTGCAGATCGCCCCCTCCCCTTGGCAAAGGCATGCGTTCCTCATGTAAACTGTTATCGTTCCCCTTGTTCTGGCCCAGCGGTTCTGGCATTTGTTGCAAGTGCTGCTCCTTGTTTTCGTTTTCCGCCAACCAGGGCACATATCAATCAGGTATCATTGCGCATGCTCCCTTCTGCACTGTCCGGCATGACGCACTTACGTTTTGATTAACTTGATTGACTATCTGCATGCTCTTCAGGACACTAGCAGGCTTGATTGACTATCTGCATGCTCTTCAGGACACTAGCAGGCTTGATTGACTATCTGCATGCTCTTCAGGACACTAGCAGACTTGATTGACTATCTGCATGCTCTTCAGGACACTAGCAGGCTCGAGGCAGGACTCCGCTCCACCGCATGCAGTGCGTCCATGCACGCTGGTAGCATGCGTCTTTGATTTGTGTTGACGGCATGTTGACACTCTGCAAACATTTGCAGACCTACAGCCCCAGCCCTTTTTTAAACCTTGATACCGCACAGGATGCTGGCAGGCCCCACTGCAGAGCCAAGCAACTCTGCTTCTTGCAGGCGCCCATAACCTGTACCAGAAACGTATTGCAACCTCCACACCTTTGCGCTCTCTATCCCCTTAGTATTCCCTGCGCCGCGTTTTCCACAGACTGCTGTCAGGCTCAGCTGCAGCACCTGTCTCAACCCAATCTGTTTTCTGCGCTCGCACTCGCCACAGGATGCTGTCAGTCTCAGCTGCAGAACCTCTCTCAGCCCAACCTGCAGTTCTCTGCACTCACGCTCCCCACAGTATACTAGCAAGCTCAGCTGCAGAACCTTTCTCAGCCCAACCTGTTTTCTGCACCACTCATGATCGCCACAGGATACTAACAGGCTCAGCTGCAAAATCCCTCTCAAACCAATCTGTTTTCTGCACCACTCACGCCCCCCACAGGATGCTGGCTGGCTCCACTGCAGGGCCACGCTACGCTGCATGCACGCTGGTGGCGGGCGCCCTGGATTTCAGCGCGCTTGAGTTGTTTGAGGCGCAGAGGGCGCACATGTGGCAACGACTGGCTGGCAGTGCCTTGGCTGGCCAGGGCCCCAGCCTCTTCACGTACAGCTGGGATGACGCCATCGCCGACCCCATCAGGTACGCAACCAGCATGCCAACTTTCAGTGGCATACAAGCACAGGAAAGTGTGTGGTGCATTTGAGTTGTCTGAGGTGCAGAGGGTGCACATCTGGCTGGCCAGGGCCCCAGCCTGCTTACATGCAGCTGCTGCGATGGCGCTATCGCTGGCCTCATCAGTGACGTTCCAAACAAGCTTTTTCCAGGGACACAGTGACGTACCAACTGCAGTGAGTTCTTGTTGAGGAATGTGCAGCCCTGCTGGTCCAAGGCAGCCATTTCCAAGGACGCAGTAAGCGGCCTGGCTCGTAGGATGAAGTCACACAGAAGCGGTGTGCCATGGTTGCTGGTGGGCTTGCCCTTGACGACTGCTTGCACTCTTGAGAATGAGTGAGTTATCACTGTCTTTGGAGATTACAAGCTAGGAGGATCAGGGCCAGGGGCAAAGCATTGCTCCCACCTGACCCCTTAGACCTCGTCATGTCTTCTTTCTGAAGGTTGGGAATCGGGGCTTTCCATTGCCTTGGCAACCTGGGGATAGCCTGCCCTCTGCCCCCTCTGACCATGTACTGATATGGCGGATGGATCTCTGCCTGGGCGATTCATCCGTTTGCCTCTGTGTGCACAGCAGGCACAGCTGTGAGGCGATGTTAAACAAAAGGTCATACCTCATCATGCATACAAGATCATGCCTCATCATGCACATTGTGTGTTCGCAAGAACTGTCTATCCTGCAGACCCAATTGGTGTACTGCTGCCCTCCTATAGGCTGAGGTGCTGTGCAGGTGCGCTGCTGGCTAGTCATGCTGGACGCTCTGTATTGAAATTTACGCTGTTTAAGCTTTGTCAAGACAAGCTGGCTGCTTGCGCAGGGTGTGTACCGTGTGATAACCGAATGAGGTGCCAGGGGCTTTGAGATATTGGACCTGGCATGGGACAATCTGAGCATCCACAGATGTCCCAACTGATTTCAATTTAATTGTTAACATAATTCGCATTCTGTCTTAAAAAACATAATCTGGCCCCCTGCACAGAGTGCACCGCTTGGTAACTGCATTGCGAGCCAGGAGCTGTGAGGCGGTGGACTTGGCATTGGCATGGCCACAGCACACTTCCAATGTACCCAACTCATGAATGCCTTCTTTTTTGGCTGCCTGCTCAGGGTGCACCGCTTGGCAACCGCACTTCGTGCTAGGGGCTGTGAGGTGGTGGAGCTGGCGTGGGGACAGTCTGAGCACTGTGGTCACTTCCGACGCCACCCAGAGGCATACAGGGAGGGTGTGCACACGCTGCTGAGCCGGGCTCAGGTGCGTAAGAAGTTGGCAATGGGATATTTGTTTGTCAATGGACTTCATGCGCTGGTGTGGACACACTCTGACTTTCAGCGCCACCTGGAGGCGTACAGGGAAGGTGAGCACACGCTGCTGAGCTGAGCACAGGTGTGTCAGCATTTCACAATAGGATGTGTTTTGTTCATGGCATGCACGCGCTGCTTTGTTTTGCATGGGAGCGCTGGGCACACAGTTAAGTCTTGTTTGGACTGCCTTTCTGGAATCAAGTTATAGGATTTCGCTTCACCCTTTTTTGTTGCGGCGGACTGCAGGCAGTCTCGTTACAAATCTGAGGCCATCAGTGAAAGCTTTCATGGGTTAAAAGGGAACAAAGAGAAAAGAAAAACTACATAGGCAGTGAAAACTCTCCCCACATCATGAGGAAAAGAAAATACCTAGGGAGGCACCATGTATCCCCTCCACCAAGAGAGAAAGGAAAAATCAATGGGGATCCGGAGGGCTACTAGCAGACCCCGTGCCTGATCTTGTTGGCAAGAGTGAAAAGAAGCCTTTTCAAGAGCGCGTCTAGTGCTAATAAGTTTGTGAGGGTACTGGACAGAATGTGCATGAAGCTTCAAAGCAAGCTTGGTGGCTTTACAAGTGTCATGACCAAGCTCTTCAAGAGGCTCCAGAGTGTGAGGGGTGTACCGCACATAAATTATACCACTATGCAAAAATATCTTTTGGGGGCTGTGCGTATGAATTGCAGCTGGCGAAAAAATAATTTTTTGGGCACTGCTTATATGTGCAAATAAGTGAAAAATAATTATCTTAGGCGATGATTGAGCAAGGTGGCGAGCAGCGGCAGCAGCAGCAACAGCAACGTTCCCCTCCACCTCCTCGTGGGGACTTCCAGCTCAGCTTTCACCGCTTCCTCAAGGAGAAGCCTGAGGAAAGGTCAAGGAGGAGAGAGCAAAGCAGCAGCAGCAGCAGCAGCATGCAGGAAGGGGATGGCAGCGGTGATGAGGAGAGGGAGGAGGGGAGTGGCAGCACTGAGGGTGGAGGGGGCTCTGATGACTTGGAGTAGGATTTGAGGCCAAGACCTCCAAGATTAGGCTAGACGCCATACTAGGTCTTATTATGAGTGAAAAGTGTAAGGTCGCTGAGGAAACCACTGTGAAGAACAGTTGCTAATTGATTTGTTTGGGTTAAGGCCCTTTTGGCTCTGCGTAAACGTGCGTATATGAAAATATGTACTTCTGTAAGGGGTGCGTAAGTGATGCTTACCGTACCGACACTGGGGAGTTTACGAATAATTAAATAAATATTGAGCTCCCTCGCATTCCGTAGTGACTTTTGAAATTACTTTTTTCAAGGCCTCGATGTTGGTTCATATCCCTATGATCCAGGCACCACCTCCTCCAAAGGTAGTTTGGGTGCAGCTGCTCCCCATCAAGCTTCCTGGCAGGGAGGAGGTGCACCCAGGGCAGCTGGCAGCTGAGGCAGCAGCTGGGAGCATGGGGGAAGCAGTGTGGGCCCACACTGCCCCGGGGCAGGGGATGCCTGCCTGGAGGAGGTTGCAGCCATTGCTCCTGAGGAGTTTGTGGACCCCACAGCCACAGCTCCCAGTCGAAAGGAGGCCAGGGGCAGGGGGAGGGGCTCAGTCACATGGGAGCAAGCTACTGCACAAAGCCAGAGGCCTCCGGGCAGGGGCAGGGACAGGGGCAGGGGCAGGGAGCGGGCAGGGGCGAGTGAGCCGATGGAGGTGTCTGAGGATACCGCAGAGTCCACAGATAAAGAAATGGAGGAAGGTGATGAATAGAAGCAGAGAACCAGTGCAAGAGACGCGAAAAACGCAGAAGTTCGTAAAGTTTGAGTTTTTTTGGCAGACCTCGTAAAGCCTTCATGTTCGTAAATTAATTAATGAAATTATTTTGGGACCTAGTAATAAATCAGTGTCGTAATACATTAGTGACGCTACGGTATGTGAAAAACTAATTATTTTTGAAAAGGGTGCGCAGTGAGTACGTGTGAGTACTGTAAATGACCCCACCCTCACCTAACAGAATGGTTTGAAGGATGACTTGAGCTGAGGCCCTTGAAAGATGGTGACATAGATTGCAGTGCTGCTGCTTGGAGGCCTCAAGCTGATTGGGCCGGTTTGTCTTCACAATACTTCACCTCCTTAAGATGGATGTGCCTTTGTTCTTGAAGGAGCTGACTAGGGTGACAGACCTTGGAAGCAGGTGGAATGGCTATGGCTGGCGTTGAGTGCTCCCTGTTCCCCCCGCACCCCCCCTTTACTTCTCAATGGATATTGGGAATAAGTTCTTATCGCACTTTGTGATTGGAACAATTTATATTGCATCAGGAGAAAATAGGGAATAGACTGCACCAGCCAGAAGGCCACGTGCATTTAAAAATTCCAGAATCTGTGCTCCTCCATGAGTGCACCAGAGATGTTCAGTGAGTTGCGCCAAAACGCACATGTTGCTGACCCAAGCACGCATTCTATGCTGCCATTGGCATGAAAGCAGCATGGCCTGATGGGCAATCAGCAGAGATGCACGTGGGAAGTTGTCCTATGAGCTTTGTTAAAGCTTCGCTAGAAGCAAGCGTTACAATGAAAATTTGAATTCGTGCCCCAGCAGCATGGCGCCCATTTCCTCCACTATGTTCGCAGGCTTCCTTCAATGCGCGCTTCTGCTTTCCACAGGCCCTCAAGCCTTCTGACCAGGAAGCGCCCCTCCCACAAGTTCGCCAGCCAACTGAGTCACAGTCCTGCCAAATGCATCCACACGTTCTGGCCACAACACCTGCTCTTGGAAGCGGCCAGCTCTTGGGTCGTGCACCTGCAGCTTCTCCAAGAAAGTCCCCCCCATGTTTTATAGAAACGCCTGTACACACTGGGTCTGGACAAGACAATAGAACACTAGTGGCACTTTCTACTGGTGCCATGCGAAGCAAGCTTTGACTTTCTGCTGTGTTGGCACTCCATTTGACGTGAGAACAAGAGGCTTTGGAACAGTTTAGTCCTTTCTTGCAGCTTCGCGTTGTGTAGGCTAGGCCTGTGAGCCTCTTGGTGAGACCCATCAAGGGCAAGTTGCTAGGTTGCTAGTTAGCGAAATTTTTTTCTTGTATGCACGCAGCTGGACCTGGCGTACATTGTCTGTAATTTTCTTTTCTGTATACACCAGCCCTCCCTTGCTATCTGTGTAAGCTATCTGTGTAGTATTTGCCAACCACTTTTATAAAAGGAATCACGCAGGCAGTGAAACTTGTTAAACATGCACTCAGAAGAAATTTGGAATTCACAAACGGGTTGGAGCCATCCTCACATGCTTGAATCAGGCGGTTCTAAGGTGCAAAGCCTGGAAATGAGGTACTGGCATCACAGCAGCAGTGCAACTTTTTTTTCTTGTGCTTTACGGAAGAAGCTGTCAGTCAAGGTGCATGACCGCTAGGCTATAGCCAAAAGACCAAGGTGTTAAGAAAGAAAAGGAAAACACATAGCAGAGAAAACTCTCCCCAGTTTAAATAAGGAGAAGAATGCTTTTAGTTGGTGTCACTTTCAGTTTCAGCGCTGACTGTTGGGTCTTTCCTAAATGCACGCTGGTTGCTGTCCAGCGTAGACTTTTACTTTTTTACTTTTTAGGAGAAGGAGACGCAATGGCTCAAAAGGGCCGTGAGTTTCCAGGTTTTTGTGTTCAATAACATGCATGCATGGATAAGAGCTTGTGGGCATACTTGACAGGAAAGAAAAGGGTTACATAGCTGTACCTGCCCTCGTGCATGCCACCAGCTTTGCTGAAGCAAAAGAAGTGCCAGTAACCATAACAGTCTGATCTGGAGGACAAGATCAAATAACATACAGCTCAGTCACAGCTGTTCAAAGGAAAAAGGAAAAGGCATTTCAGTCAAGCACGCTGACACGAACTTGGCTAATCGTAGGACATCAGCCTGGTTCATGAAGTGTCTAAGACGCGATGCGTTATTTGGAGGTGCAGAACTATTCAGGTACTGAAACCGAGTGCATAGGTTTGTTAAATCCTGAGAAGAGCGATCCAGGTTAAGTGCTCTTCGCCTAGAACAGTGTGCCAATCACATTTGCTGCAAATTTTGAGCTCGTAGGGCGCTTATCTCCATGATGCCGTTGGGATTGCACTCGAAGTTTGAGACTGGAAAGGCGTAAGCATGAGGTATTGCGTAATACCGTCCATACCCTGCCACGCCACTGCGTACCCACCAACACCTAGCATCAAACACCTGGAAAAAGAAATTCCAATCACTTCCCCCTGACACACATAGCTGTTCACACAAGTGCTCCCAGGCTAGGGCAGCTTTCATCCCTGCCAACTACAAAGAGATGTTCACACCTAAAATCAAGGACTGGAGAGAAATCACCTACACTGATGGCAGTTGAATTAAGCACAAAGATGATGGCTCTCCACCATTTTCTGGTTCAGGTGTTTACAAACCGGGAAGGGACACTAGTCCACCCTCCCAACACTTGCAGCTGCATGTCAAACCCAACGGCCGTGGACCTACAAATATTGTCAACAGAGCAGAACTAGCAGGTATTCTTGTGGCACTCCAACAAGGGCAAACTGACATTGCCTCTGATAGTGCATCCTGCCTCTCCCAAATTTCTAAACAAACCCTTAATCCTATGCAGATGAGGAATCACCTCCATGCAGAACTTATTCAGGACATCTCTAATTTGCTAGAGCACTCTCCACACCCCGTTCATTTCTACAAAGTCAAAGCCCACTCTGGCATCATTGGCAATGAGGGGGCTGATGCCTGCGCACGCACCGCAGCCCTCTCAAATACCATAGACATTGCACTTCCAGATACTAGGGACCCCTTCCACAATTGTTATTGGCTCTCTTTAAAGACCTCTCGCGCACTGAATGATGGTGTGCACCGCTCCCACACTTTCTCAATCCTCTACCTCACCAACTTGAACGGAAAACTTAAAGCACATATGCATAAGAAACACAAGCTTGGCTCTGCTGACATCTCTGGCTACCAGTACCAGAGATGGCAGAAACTTAAAATACCATACCAATTACCACCACTGCAAACACTGAAGCACACAACCCAATCTCTCGATTTGCTAACAAGGAGATCAGCAACTCCTTCTGGCAAAATCCAAAGATTTATTTGAAACAGCAAATAAATATAACGAAGTGCCGAACAGGTACAATGTACACACAGAGACATGCCTCCACTTTCAACTTTTCTTCCAGTTCTGGAAGATGCCCGCTTTGCAATGATATGGACCACATTAACCACATAGTCCTCAGGTGTACAAACTCAACAATGAGCGGGATGCACACCAACAGACACCATGAAGCCCTTAGTCTCTGTGCGTCTGCATTTCAGGTTCGTCAATTTGTTTGTGAGATTTTTCTGGCAAATAGGCCATACGTGTCTCTGTGGCTTGGGAAGACGTATATGGTTCCAGCTGGAATGTATGCAGGCCAAGTGTAGGGCACTGAATACATTAAAGCAGGCAAGGAATTCGCAAGTGATCTGCAAGTGCGGCACATGAGTTATCTTAAGAGCACGCCGGGTGTTAAGTGTACCACTACAAACTGGGCTGTCCTGAGGGAGTGTGGTCATGAGCCGCTTCAGTTTTACTGGTTTAGGTCTGTTGTCAAAATGTATAATAGCATGCTGAGGTCTAACAGTGAGACGTCGAGAAGAGTGCTGAAAGCAGATTTGAATATTCATTTGCGTGAGCCAGCCTGCTGGACTGCTCAAGTTTTAGATGCTTTTCAAGGCTTACGGCGCTGTGATTCCTTTGTGCAAGCTCTGCGGCAGGGCACTCCTATCCCTATTCAAGAGTTTACTGATGACCTCAGACACAGGCTGCGGGCAGTGTGGAGAGATGTTGAGGGAGTGAACCCGCGGGACACATATAGTAAGCTAGCAATTTACCAGTCTCTTTTTGCCTTTTGACCACAATGTGCGTGCCCCTGCCCGTTTACCAAGGCACATGCATTTGGATTTGTCTCCACATGTCATGAGGAATGTTAGCCGTTTCAGACTTAAGGCACACACACTGAAGGTGGAGACAGCAGCTTGGGATACTCGGAACACTCTTTTGTGTGATCGCTGTTCTTGTGATGAGATTCAAGATGAGGCTCATACCTTTTTGGTGTGCAGAGACGCAGATGTATGTGCTTTGAGAAGAAAGTACGCTTGCCTGTTCAACTGTTTCTCTGGTGATTTTTCAATGTAGCACCCTCTTCAACAAGCCAGTGTCCAGGATGTTTCTGATTTCCCCTTGCAACACAACAACAAGCTTTTTTCGTGTGTTTCTGAGCTTATGGACATTATGTTGGCTGGCGAGGACCAGTCACAGGCCAATCAGCCGAACAGTCTGGCCGAAGGTCCCCCCGTCTGAATCTAAATCTAAATCTAAATCTGTGTTAAAGCCCTCAGTAAAGGCCGGTATGGATCATCCCTTGTTGGTATGGATGGCTGCAGTAATTAGAAACTCCTGGATCAGGGCATACAAGTCCCTGGAAACATTTCAAGAGCTATTCCAAACTGGTTTTTCCCTATTGGTACTGGCTCCCCTGCCCGGCACCAAAGCCGCCCTGATGCTCTCTTTGTGCGCCCTATTCCAGGCAGACAAGCTCACCTTGATCCCTCCGGGATCCCTCCTCAGGACAGGGACATCCACCTTGTTGAACAGAAATCCTGCCCTGACACAAATCCTTTCATCACTCTTGAACGTACAGCAACTCAACATTCTCACACCATAACTAGCCTTAAAACCCGCAGCTCAAGGAATCCAAACAGGAATAACAATGTGGCTTTGCACATCATCTTAATTGGGTTGGCTGGCACCATTTAAAATGAGTTGACAATCACACCTCTTATGAATCTGGGCCTTACCAAACAAAAAGCTAAATCACTAGCATCCAAGCTTAGGGACCGTACCATTCAAAGATTAACCACTATCATTAACACTAGACACGCTCTTGGTTTCACAGGGGCTTCTGGGGGGGTTCTGCTGGGCGCGCGGCAGCGGAGGACGGGAGAAGGAGAGTCTGGGCGTCCAGGAGCATAGCGAGCAACCCTCTAGATCCCCATTAGATCTGTTTCTGGCTCTCTCCTAGGCTAGCTGTGTCTAGTGTAGGTTTAGAGGGCCTTCTGGTGAGGCTTTTAGCTTTCCAGTTAGGGGACCTCCCTTAATGCACGCGGCCTTTGGCCTGCGTAGACTTTTCTTTTTCTTTTCTTTATAGCATAATAATTTATGAGGAATATCTTGTCGTAGGTAAAGAGAGAGCATGCTTAACAAATTGGGCATGATGTTTACGAGCCATAATGGCACGCTGGTGGTCCAGCCCCAGTTATCTTATAAGTTGATCAACTGGTTGAGGGCACGCTCAGTATAACACCTTCCACTGACGCCCTGGATAGTACGAAGAGTCACAATATTTGCACTCAGTGACTGATAAGTTTGCAGAGGTCTGCATGCTGCCGCTGTGACGCCAGATGTGGTGTTAAGACACGTTCTGTGACTTTCAAGGAAAGAGTTGGTAAATAAGGATCCTGATCACTTAGCACTAAATTCCCCTCTTTTGTATGACTTTGTGAGAAACGTTTCAGCATTATGTTTTTGTGTGATGTACCGGACATTTTGTCCCTTGGTCAAGAAAAAAAAGCCGTTGGAAGGCCTCACCTCCACTGCATGTGCTGTTTCCCTGCCAACTCAGCCTGCTTGTCTCCAATCAGCAGCAGGGCCAGGGGCATAAAAAAGCCCTGTCCTTTGCTGCCGCCATGCCAGGTTCTATTAAAGTCCTACCACTGTTAGGATATGTCAATGCCACTTTCTTTTCACTTCCTAAGAAAAGAAAGGAAAAGAAAAACCACGTAGGCAGTGAGAACACTCGTAACATCTTGTATTAAAGAACATGACTACTTTTTTTGTTTCTCCAGGTTTCATTCTTTGGCCTAGGACGAGCTGCCTACAGGAGGGCGAGGCACATGCCTGGACAGATGACTGACAACCCGCTGGATCCACATTAGTTTGGTTGCCACTAGTTAGCCTCTAGACCACTGGTGGGGCTCACTGTTAGTCTCAGCGCTGACTGTTGAGTCTTTCCTCAATGCACACTGGCTTGTGTCCAGCATAGGCTTTAATTTCTCCTTACTTTCTTTAGCCAAATGATTTTTCAAATTACCAATTGATTAGGGGGAACTACAATAGCTAGTGAAGGTCAGGTCCAGCAAGCTTGCTGCGAGTTTTGTGCAAGAGGGAGGACATTCTATTGAACTCAATGCACCGCAATTTGCGTCTTGCAAAGCAAAAAAAAGGGGGATGTAAAGAAAAGAAAAACTACGTAGCACATGGAAAATATTAATACAGCAATTTGTGCACAGTTATGCTTACAAAGCACGTACAAAGCACACAAAGGCACACACACAGAGAGAGGGGGGGGGGAGGAGAGTAGGACTCGTGATAGACTATGATGTGAACTTTAAAAATGATTCTCCTGCACTTCTCTGTACGTGTGTTCACCTTTTTCTTTTTTGTATGCCATACTATGTGGATTACTTTGCATGTTTGGAATAAGCTTTGTTTGAAGAGAACGAGAAAACAAGGAAAAAGACAATGCCAGCCTGGAGCACATAAGGGTGCTTCCAGTAATCCAGCTCCGCATTAGCACTTTTCATTTATAGCTTTGTGGTGGAGGGGGTTCGCGGCTCTTTTGAGCCAATGTCTCTCTTCCTTAGTTGATGTAGGGAAATTTTCCTCTACCTACATGGTTTGTCTTCCTTTCACTTAAGATAATTTGAGATTGCTGATGAAAGGACTTACAGTGTCCAAGGCCGGTGTATCTCCTTCGCAGTTAACCAAGGGGACGCTAGGCCACCCATGTTTTTTAGATCAGTAACGTTACAATTGAGGTAGGCCATATCATTTCTGTGTGTGCTCTTTATCGGCTTTTAAAGACCAAGATGAAAGCTGAATATGGGGTCCGCAAACATTCAACAGACATCTGGTATCGAGGCCAGTTAGCCTGCCAGGCAATCCTTGGTTCAAATGTTCCTGCCTGCCTGCATTTTCTTCCCTTCCCTTCTCTTGAAATGGTAGGATGGTGCAGCTCTCTTTTTTTTACCTGGCGACTACAAGATGTTACAATCATAGTGATTGAAACGTGTTTTAGAAAGCTCAAGCCTGGCTTGGTAACAGTCCCGCTGTCTTGCATGGTTGATCACACAGAAAGAAGCACATGTAACTTGCATGCCATTCAGAGTTTGGTACCTTCTCTTCTCTGGGCCCAGGTGGTCCATATACAAACTATCTTTCCAAGAATTCAAGAATTGAGCACCGCGCATGAGTGGTACACATTGGGGAATGCTGACAGAAAGTGCCTCCCGCAACCCAGAAACAAGTTACAGCCAGGCAGCGCCAGCAGAAGATAGAATATAAACATGCTGCTAAATTAAGTTATAAATACAGCACAAGAAGGCAAACATTTGCACTCTCCCCAATACTCAACATGCTCAGGCAGTCAAATGAGCAGAAAAAAATGGTCCCACGTTTGATGTCATGAGGCAGAGGCATGGGCTTCATTGCAACAATCAACGCATCCAAGACCATGCAGCATTGTCATGCCAGGCTATAAGGCAGCAGCCCGAAATTTAGTTAAGAAAACTATCCGTTCAACAGCTTGTCCGATTGGTACCATTGGTGCCATGCCTCGTTCAAGCGCTCCTCCGAGTGCTCCTTCTCTTATTCTCACACAGTGCAGTACAGCTGACGCCATTTTGTACACAAGGCCACCAGGCGCTTAGGCAGAGACACACGCTCAAGCGATGCCTCACTCTCATTATTTCCCCCAGAACATTGGTTCTTTTGGTTTCATCCATGCACAGATCCCTTGCTAGTGCTGGCACTTGGTTATTTCAAGTCGGCGAAAGACATGCCACAGCCATGAGGTGCGACAGCAAGGAGCCAACTTCATAGGAAACGCCGTGCTAGCCTGGGAGGTGATGGCAAGGAAGTGAGTTTAGCACTTAGGCGGAGAGGCTTTTTCCAATGAGCCTGAAGCAGCGCCCAATCCCAGCTCAAGCTGCCGCATGTTGCCTGTGGATATTTGTTGTTGTGCCTTTGTGCACCACAAACAAACCTTAAATCAGTGATGCGATAAATGGGAAGCTCGAGCTTGAACCAAGTGTTGGCCTAGAAAGCTTCCATGTGGTGGGTGAAGGCACTGCTTGCCCCTGGGTTCTAAAATAATGGCAAGCTTGCTAGCTGAGGAGGTTGATTCCTTTTGACTTACTTGTCTACAAGGAAAACTAAATAGTTTTTGATTTTCTGAGGGACACTTTTAGCAATAGACTGTTGGAGCTCCAAATATTTAAACTTCCTGGCTCCAACAAACTTGAAGAGGAGGTCATTCGTGCGTTGCGCTTCCCCAAAAACACCAAGTGATGCACTGAGCCTTCAAATTTTGCCATCCTGCTCAGTTACACTTTAAGTAAGTAGGGTAAAGAATGGAATTTTTCACATCTTCCCTAAAGTATGAAGGTTGTTACACTTTCCCTTGGCTTTCCTGCAATGCCCTTGCTGACATGATGACCCACCAATTCAAAATCATGCTCCACTGATTTAGAACCAACAACTTTGACACCATGCCTCACCTGACTGCATGGTGTGACTCTCTGTAATGGTTCTCCGCTCCATGCACATATATATGCTCTGCAGTCAAGACAAATTTGTAAGGTGCTGAAAAGAAAGCAGGCCACGGCTCAGAGCATGCTTATCATAAATTGCCCTAGCTGAGGGCTCAACAGCTGGAAGAGGCAAGTTGAGACATGTGGATAGACTTCTGACAAAACACTTGTGTATAATCTGTGCATTTTATCTGGGCGCTCACGAGCACAGACCGACACACACACACACACGCACGCACGCACGCACGCACGCACGCACGCACGCACGCACGCACGCACGCACGCACGCACGCACGCACGCACGCACGCACACACACACACACACACACACACACACACACACACACACACACACACACACACACACACACACACACACACACACACACACACACACACACACACACACACACACACACACACACACACACACACACACACACACACACACACACACACACACACACACACACACACACACACACACACACACACACACCTGCTGTTTCCATAAAAGCAGTCCCCACTATTAGTCCAACAATCAGGCCAGCAACAAGCAGCAGAATCACATGAAGCAAGGGTGGTTGTGGCCCTGCCATCTAGTTAAGGTGAAATAGGACAGGTACTTGAAGCTTCAACCTGTGAGGCTGCTTTGATGATCAAACTAAAGATGTTTACCACCTTTCTGGATAAAGGAAAAGCATGAAAGGTTTTCTTACAAATTTTGAACGTATTTTGTGTTTATCTTGGAGATGCTACTCAGAAAAAAGTGCAGCTCAAAAATAGGCAGAGCATCCAATTAGTTCTTTTGTATTTTATATTACTTTCAGGTTACACGTAGCGAGATAGATAAACAAGAGAGTGCATCGTGATATTTGTGGTTGGGTTGAGCAGAGGGCGCCATGGCAAGCGGTTTGCGAGGTGAGCTGGTATACAGCAATTGTAGTCAATTATTGTTATGTGGCATAAAATGCTCACAGTGCGCGCGCGCGCGCACACACACACACACACACACACACACACACACACACACACACACACACACACACACACACACACACACACACACACACACACACACACACACACACACACACAACACACACATACACACACATATACACACATACACTCACAGCGCGCGCACACACATGCACACATACACTCACAGCGCGCGCACACACGTTCACATACACACGCACGCGCACACACACACACGCACACAAGCACACGCACACGCACACGCACATACATACATACACAACACCACACACACACGCACGCGCACACACACAGACACAAACGCACACGCACATGCACGCACACACACATACACACATATACACTCACACGGGCACGCAAAAACACACGCACACGTGTACATGCACGCGCGCGCGCACGCACACACACACAGACACACACACACACACACGCACGCACGCACACACACGCGTACATGCACACGCACACACACGCACGCACGCACACACACGCGTACATGCACGCGCACACACACGCACGCGCACGCACACGCATACACACACTCCTTGGAAAGCCCTGAAAGTGCAATGCCAGTTAAAGCTGCAAATGTGAAGGGTCAGTGCATTTATACTGGTTCAAACGCTTGAGTTTTTGCATTTCTTGCCTGCTTACAGGAGCAATTTCCTCTGGGGCTGCCAGCACACCCTCTAGGTCCATGCCAAAGACCACCTGCAGCAGCAAAAGCAGCATTGCAGGAACCACTAGACGCCCCCGCCTTCTGCTGAGCCACCATAGCCTCCATACCAACGCTTATGCTTACTGCAGCAGCCACAGCACGTCCCAAAATGCACTCCCTCTAGGAAATGGCTTGAACAAGAGCAGCAGCACCAGCAGCAGGCGTGCTGGCGTACGCTGCCAAGGCCTATTTGATTTTCTTGGGGGCAAAGGAGGGGCAGGAGGGGACAAGGAGGGTGAGCGGGCACGCAGGGAGGCAGAGGAGGCGTCCAAGAAGCGGCAGGTGCGTGCATACATGTGGGTGTGTTGTATGACTAAAAAATCCATGTTAGGAACCTTGTTCCAAGGCGAGGGTGGAGGCCTCCAGGTGGCTGCAGTGACTGGTGTGTGTATGACAGCGCATGTTTGATCTGCCTGTGTGGATGAGGTACCAGAAGACAAGGGGCTTACGCCTGTGCTGCAGTTGTATTGGTGGATGCCCATGACCTCAACCTCAACCCATGACCTCAACCTCACAATGCAGCCAGTGTTTAACACAAAGATGGCCAAAGCCGATTTGCTTTGGATAAAGTGCATTACACAGTTGTGACGTGGTCTTCGTAGTCCACACTAGCCAATCCCAACATTTGACCCCTCCCCTCACATGGCCATACACAGAAATACAAACTGATGTAATGTTCAGTCTGTGTGGCATCTGTGGCCATCTGTGGAAACTGGTAGCAGCATGTGCAACACCAAGAGAGTGTATGTTTGTGCCTTTGATCCCAGTCCTCCTTTTCTTGCGTTCATTTTGTTGCTCCAATGTGAAACCCAGATTTGTAAGGGAGGATTCAATTGTGGCTTATTGTCAAAGCTCCCGTGGTATGGTTTCATAACAGAACACTGAAAAACCAGACGATGGGTTTCTTTTCCTGGAGTTTGATTCTTGAAGTGCTGTAATTGATGGAAGAGTGGGAGGTGAAGATGGGGGGGGGGAGGTTAAAGGGTGCTTGAATCAGTTGAAACCTGCTTGTGTCATTCAAGGGTAGCCATAGAAGGAGGCAGCTACTAGGGCAGAGGCAGAGGATGAGGCAATGCATCCTCTAATTGTGGACCGTTTCCAGATGATGCTAACTGGTTCCTTTTTTGCGTACCATTTCTGGGGTGAGGCAGAGTGTTTCCTGGTTGAAAACCAGGCAGACCTAGCTCCATCATTGGCAGGCGGCAGAAGAGAAGAAGGCTGCAGCAAGGAAGGCAGAAAGAGGTGCAGAGATTTTTTAAAGAATATTCTCATTCACTTACCTGAATGTGCTCTGCCGTGTTGCGGGTGGCAGAAAGGAGGGAGGCGGCTACAAGGAAGGCAGAGGATGAGACAGAGTTTTTAATGTCTCAGCTTACTCATCTCGTGCGCTCCGCTGTTTTGCAGGAGGCAGAGGAGAGGGAGGCGGCTGCGAGGAAGGCGGAGGATGAAGATGAGGACGAAGCAGCTGCAGCAGCCACCCTGGCAGGCATCCTGAGGGCATCCATGGGGCTGGACAGGTGACAAGTGTATATGGATACACATTACTTATGATGATGCTGAAGTATGTGATTTGCCTTTCCTTTGTGCACGGTGTGGCCACCCTGGCAGGCATCCTGAGGGCATCCATGGGGCTGGACAGGTGACAAGTGTATGTGGATACACATGACTTATGATGATGCTGAAGTATGCGATTTGCCTTTCCTTAGTGCACGGAGTGGCCACCCTGGCAGGCACCCTCAGGGCATCTGTGGGCCTGGAGAAGTGAAATGCGCCTGATTCTTGATGCTAAAAGAGCATTCATCTGTCACTTGTGCGTGACAAGATTGTATGTTAGAGGTGGCCACCCTGGCAGGCACCCTGAGGCCATCCGTGGGGCTGGACAGGTGAGGTTTGCATGACTTGTGGTGCTGAAATTTGAGCTTTGTCTGATTCTTGAGCACGTCGTGCATGTTTTGATTGTGAGGAGTGGCCTCTCAAATGTGCATCCGAGGGCGTCGATGGGACTGGTGAGGTGCTTCATGAAGAAGCGTGTGTGTCTACTATGTGTGTGTGTGGATTGGCCAATCTGGCAGATACCCTGAGAGGGTCCACATGGCTGGATAGGTGAGACAAAAAAGTAGGGATCAGCATTTAGCGCCACATGTCACATTTCCAGCGCTGCATAGCGTTATATAGCGCTATTTACCAATGCCTCTTCCTAGAGGTCGGCATGCAGCGCTATATGAAAGCCATCAAAAAGATGCTGATCCTCACAGATAAGCAGGGTTGTGAACTGTGAAAGTAAGATGTGGATCCACTGTAATGTGTGCTTTTGCCTGACCATGCGTCTGAGGTTTTTCACGCCTAAAGAGGTCAGGAGGCTGGACGCTTGTGGCACGTTTTCTGTGTGCGGTCTATGTGCTCCATGTGCTTTGCAAACATCACGCACAATTGCAACAGGCATTCCTTTGCTTGTAGGAGGTATGTATCCTTTGCAGTTTATGTGTGCCATGCGGTTCAATCGCATCAAACGCAGGTGCCACAGATATGTTTCACCTGTAGAAGGATGTGTACGTCCTCTCCTTGTGCAAAAGCTCTCATGCATGTTACATGCATGCGGTGAGGTGTCAATCACGAAAAGCATGCTGAGCCCTCACAGCTACTTTTGGAAAGCTTGACGCTCTCTGGGTGTCAGATGCTCATGACGGACCCAGAAAAATTTTGCAAGAAACAGGTGGCGCAAACATGCACGGTCGTGCATACAGAAATACCTTCTAAGTGAGACACATGTTTTTGTATTGCAACTTGCAAAATTGTTGTTGCCTCTTGCATTGCATGCAGCGACAAGCCTCGCCCAAATGAAATTGAGCGGTCAGAGATGGTGAATGAGGAGATGGTGTACTTCATTTTTCAGGTAACCTTTTTATGGCAAGGTAACGTGCGAGGAAATGGTGCGCCTCATGTCCAGAAAAGAGCATCATTTGAGATAGTTAGATGATGACTAGTCAGGCGTACTTCATTTGCAGGTAGAGCATGGCTTCCTGGGTCAGTTTGGCAGTTGCTCTATTTAAACGGTCTTGTCCTCCTTGCCCTGAGACAACCTAAGCCCCCTCTGTTGTCTGTCAGATTCTGACCGAGAGCTGCTGGACGTCCTCACACCTCATTTTGCAGAATTACTTTCATTCTCACACGTCCGTTCTTGCAGATGGACCTGGATGTTCAATTGCAACGTGCCCTGAACTATGAAGCCTACGAGTTTGCGCAGGGCGTGCGTGCCAAACGGCAGAGGGTGAGTGCAGCTATGGATGGTGAAGAGGAAACTTGCAGGCACTCTGCATTCAGTGGGTCATGAGATGAAGTTTATGCGTAGGAATGTCACCTGGAGGGTGTGCGTACAAAGCGGCAGGGCGTGAGTGCAGCTGTGAAGATAAAGGGAGATAACTTCTTAGCGTATTTCAATGTGTGCTTCATGAGAGGGAGGGCTTCGTGTGGGTGTGGCGTACCGAAGGAGCAGGTCGCGTGAGAGTCAACATGACAATTGTTTTGAACATGGAACAGGCATGAAAGCAAGGCATAAGAAGATGCATGGTGTTGATAAGTTTTAATTAATACAAGGGTTTGTTGGTTTTGACTGTTGTGGGGAACCTACATGCTTGTGACCCATCCATGATTCTCTGTTGCGTGCTCCATGACTTATGAAGGACATGGAAACAACAGAGATGGTGCAGGCAACGCACTGGCTCCTTGCCAAGATCTCCAAAACCTGCTGCCTATTCTACAATTGCTCTTCCTAGGAATGCAGGGGTGGATTAACCATTTTGTGTGATGCATTTTTTAGTCTGTGATTGCTCCCCCTGTGCATAGGTGGATGAAACATTTTATGTAATCAGATAAAGTTACTTGGCGTGCAACTCGAGGATTTAAGAGGTTTTCACAGAAGGGCCAACAGCCCGATGCCCTGGCTGATCAACTGCTGCCAGACAGAGCTAGGTGCAGAATGGATGTTTTTGGTCCACACTATTGAGCACTCTTCTGGATGTATCACCACGTACAGAGCTGCTGCAAAGAAGGTGGACAATATGGCGTGTTATGAGCGCTTTTTTTTTTTTACGTCTATCGACACTACTTAAACCCTGAGGCAGGTGGACGAGGCGCTGTCTGTGATGATGCAACGCAAGGTGGACGATATGAAGAGCAAGGTAGCACTCATTCATCACTGCTTCTGCCCTGAAATAGGTGGACGAGGCGCTGTCTGTGATGATGCAGCGCAAAGTGCAAAACGTGAACAGTGAGGCAGCGTCGGCTGCCATGGACAGCGGTGAACTTGCGGCAGAGGGGCTGGGGCTGCGAACACAGATGCAGCGGGCGGTGGAGGAGGAGAGGTGTGTGCATGTGTGTGTTGTGTATGTGTTGTATATGTGTGCGTGCGCGAACTTTATGGCGTGCGCTTTTTTACCTGTAGTTTTGTACCTTCCCGGTATATGCAGACAGAGAGCGCAAAAGATATTGCCACTCATCATGGTAGCTGTCTTGGCTTGGTTACTGGGCTTCCGTGCGCTCCATGGATGGCCTGCTAACCATCTGCGCCTGCTAAGAAAAGCATGTCATGCACTAGCAGTTGCTCTAACAAAATTTCTACGCATCTCAGCTGCATGTAGTGATCATTATGGGGGTCACCTCCCATCGTTCTTGCGCCCTGAGCTTTTCTGCATTGTGACGTGTGCCTTGCTAAGGCTTGCTTCAATCTATAGAGGCTGCTCTGTGTAAGTCTACTGCGCACTGCACTCTGGGGCTGCTGTGCCTCTTGTGTAGATGAGCGCGCAGAAGTGGCATGTACAGGAATGGCATGTAGGCGTGTTAAATTTGCTGGTGGATATGGGGGCTTGGTCATAAATCTGATACTATCAGTTACGCCAGCCATACCCAATCACCCAACCACCTCTGCACTTCCCAGTCAAATCCAGCCACACCAATCACGCCCAACCACCTATGCACTTCCCAGTCAAATCCAGCAACACCAATCACTCCCAACCACCTGTGCAACAACCACAGGTACTCAGATGCTGCACGCATCCGCGATATGCTGGCTGATTTGGAGAGGCGTGCCAAGCGCGCAGAAGCCCTGGCAGCGGAGTTCAAGCCCAGTGGAGTGTCCAGGGAGTTCCGGCTGGGGCAGAGGGTGAAACACAGGAAGTTTGGGTACAGGTGAGGTTGCAAGCAAGAAGAGAAGCACAGGCGACTTGGGAAAGGGCAGTGAAACAAGCCAGGAGGAGAAGCACAGGAGATGTCGTTGGTAGTGTTATGGTGTAGGTGATGCAATTTTTTTTCAAGGGTGCAGGCATCTTTTAAGTGAGCGTGAAATGCTTTGGAGTGATTGCATGTGTGCTTGCTTGATGATCTGTTTGAGCAGGGCTTGGCTGTCCGGCAAATCTGATAACAGCTCTTGTCTTGTACGTTTGTTGGTCGTGTTCGGAGCTCAATAGGAGCTGGCCAGTTGCCAAAACATTGAGTTGAGATTTATTTGATAGTTTGTTTGACGATTTATCATTTGCTTGTTATTCATTTTCCCTGTGTAGTCTATACAATTTTGTATGCACAGTCTCACAAGCATGTTTGCCGCAATCGCTATGCCGCTTTGCCAGCATGCCCACTGCTTCAAGCCTAACAAATCAAATCTTCGTCAGAGCGCAAGCACGTATCTCCCTGTTGTGTCAGAGTCTCGGTAGTTGGCTGGCGCGCACACTCCTGCAGTGTGCTGTGCACCCCGTGCACACTGCAGATGGCAGAGTGTCTCCAGTCTCTGCACCCCAGAAAGCCTGCCATTCCTCTAGCTGCTTTTTTCTGATTTGCAGGGGTTTGGGGGTGGGGAGAGGCACAAACACTGCAGCTCTGCCAGCGCTCAACCTGTTTAGTGTGTTTGGTTAGTGCAAGGCCTTGGTGGTGAGCCGGGAAGTGCAGTGCCGATGAGTGGGCGGAGGCTGTGGGGGTGCCACCCCTTTGCAAAACAAACCCTGCTTCTATTGGTGTGCCTGGTTTGTGCAGGGGCTTGGTGGTGGGCTGGGACGCGCAGTGCTGCGAGTCTGATGAATGGGCGGAGGCAGCGGGCGTTGCCTCCCTGCCTCGAGGCTCCAGACAACCCTTCTACCAGCTGCTGGTGGACGTCAGGGATTGGTCCTTTGATTACACGCTGCCGCCGGTGGCGTATGTAGGTGCGTGCCTGAGTGCCTGGGTGCTACAGTGCTAGGGAGGTAGATTCACGCATCAGTGCTTGTGGATTTGGAATTGTGGATGAGTTGTGCGCTGGTGCATTTAAAGAGCATCAGGGACTGGAATGGCGTGAGCTTGTGTGTGTGCCCTTACAGGCAGCAGAAAGTATGCCAAGGGCACACACTCACCGGTGAGCAAGGACTTTTTCTGAACAGCAAGGCAAGATCCTTGGATGCAGCAAGGCTTGCCGACTTCCATACGTGCAGCAGCACCTGAACAAGGAGGGAGGCAGTTGAGCAAATGCTGCAAGACGCAAACCACGATGTCATGCTTGCACCATACGTGATGACAACGCAAACTGCAATGTCATGCTTGCATCATACGTGATGGCAAGTGCTCTGGTCAACATAAGGGGAGGGCAAGGTAGTAAGGCATTTGCCTCTCCTCCTGTTCAGGACTTCCCTGTGGGCGTCCACATTTTTGCAGTAGGATGTGCATGCACTTGTGTGCTCAAAACCTTTGTAGAATTTTTGTAAAGCACTCCTTGTGTGAGCATGGTTAAAGGAGCCCTAGGGCATGGACGCCTTACCAGACTTGCCAAGGGCTGATTCTAATAGAGCGCATGCAGGATGCAACCATGAGATGTCTACTTCTTGGCTTTCTATCTTGCAGCTGAGGATCTCCTTTGAGTGCCTCAGGAGGAAAAGACGCCTGCATGCGCAGAGGTCCTGCAAAGCATGTTTCCTGTATGCGCGCAGGCATCAGTTTGCAGAATCAAGTGTGTGATACGTGCTCTCTTGGTTCTGTATCTTATTGACGGGAATTTCCTCTGGGAGCCTAGCAAAGGGGAGCACATGCAAGCTCCCACAGTGTGGCATGTATATGTTGGCGCTCTATCACATGCAGCTGAGGATTCCCTACAGGTGGTGCTTGAGCAAGGGGGCCTGAGGACATGCAAGCTCCCACAGTGTGGCATGTGTGTGTTGGCGCTCTATCACATGCAGCTGAGGGTTTCCTTTACGTGGTGCTTGAGCAAGGAGGCCAGAGAGCACGCAAGCTCTCACTGTGTTGCACGTGCTTGTTGGATATCTATCACGTGCAGCTGAGGATTTCCTATGGGCGCCTGAGCAAGGAGGCCCTGAGGGCATGGAGGCCCTGCAAGCCGCACAACCAGGGCCTGGATCAGAAGGAAGCACAGCACCCTCCACAAGCAGCAGCAGCAGCAGCAGCAGCACTGCATCAGGTACGCTGTCCTCTGTTTAATATCTTTCTCTAGATGCTGTTTCTTTTTCTAAATGCCAATGGCTGCAAATATTTTGCACCAGGAGAAGTAGCTCTGCATCAGCAGCAGCGCATCGGGAGTACTGCAGCATGCTCTCCACACATGGACGCACCTGCAGGCACGCTGGCTTTACCTTTCGAGCCACCCCATCTAGGAGCAGTTGTCTTGTCTGTTCCTGCTTTTCCAAAGAAAGTATTTCAGTGATGCAATCAAGTGCAGTACAGATCAGGGAAAGGAAAGGAAAGGGTTACGTAGCTGTACCTGCCTGCGGGGGGCAGCTTAGCTGAAGTACAGGTTAAATGGTTGCACGATACCACACATAGCCTTCCTTGGCGCTGCGATGTTCCTGCAGATGAGGTTTGAGATGTTACACAAACACCTGCTTATGGCATGTGGTTGTGCAAATTGCCATTGATATGGGCAATATGCGCTCTGGCATGCTCTTGCTGAAAATCAATCAGCATCAGCACTTGCTCTTTGTTGATTGTTTGTGCTGGTGTGTCAGCCTCTCACAGATTGTATGAAACTTACTGCTACAAATAAGTCTGCTTCCCATCAGCCCTAACAAGGCGGGAAGGGGCTGAGAAGTTTCAAAAATTGGACTGCGAATGAACATGGAGCCCCAAGAACAGTGCGGAAACTATATCGCCGCGCAGGAAAACATTTCTCCCCCCTTTGTGGAGGTTGCGTGCATGGAAAATGTATGTTTATTCTAAGGGTGTGCAGTCAAATAAATGTATTTGGGACGGCAAGAGATATAAGTAGTCAGGACCACCCCGTCCCACCCTCTCAGCAGCAGCAAAATTTGCTCCTACTGCAGCAGCCCCATCACGCAGCAACCTTCCCAACGCAGCTCCCTCCTCTGTGTGTGATCGATACCTTGTTGCACATTTAGAGTGTGACGCGGTGTGTATATAATTGGTTTTGAGGCATGCTGTTAATGCATGGTTGCAAAACTGAATGCTATCTGTACGGCCAGGATGAGTACGTCTCTGCATGGTAATGCATCTGTGGGCCAGGAAGTCCCCAGGAATTTAGGGATTGGGGATACAGCATGGTGCAGCAGACGGTGCCTCCCTGGGCGCTTCCAGAGGCATAATTGGTCCCGGGATTGAGCCCTTGTTGGTGTGGGGTATCCTTCAGTGAACGTACATATGAAGACACCGCTTGCGTGGATTTTCCATCTGTTGGATCACAGGAAGATTGCAAATCAAGGAGCCATAATTGAGATCATGATTTATGGAGGCTGAGCATTGCAGCAGTGGCAACGCAGTAGTGGCAGTGCCGGAGGGCCCCCCAGGATCGTAATGCAATGCCTTTCAGTTCAATGCAGTGCAGTCTGATGAGTGGAGGCTAGTGCAGTGCAGTGTGATGAGTGCATATCCATGCAGCGCGGTGTGATGCAACGCAATTTAATGCAATGCGATTCTTACAATGCCCACAGGAGGAAGCCAAGAGGGCCCCAAAATCGGGGAGCCTATGAGCTGGGTCGAGCGTTTCGGGGAGGGCACTTTCAAGCACCCATACGAGTACATGCTGTTCCTGGGACAAGATGCACGAGGGGACTACATACCTTGCAAGTGAGTTTCATCGGAAAGAGACAGACATTTGGTTGCACTACACGATAGGCTCCTCCAAGCATCTGTATGAGGACGTCCTATTCCTGGGGCACGATGCAAGGTGAGACTACCTGCCCTTGCGATTCAGTGTGGTATGCGATCTGAAGAGGACACCTCAAAGCACCCATGCAGTCATTTTTCCAAGTACATACTTTCTTAACCATCACTGTGAGTCCATGACTAATTAAATATTGATTGATTATGGAACAAAAAATCAAATTTTTTTTATAAATTATTGCAAAGCATTCAAACCCCATTTGAATTAAATATCAATGAATTCTGAGGCCGAAAGGGACGTGCCAAAAAGGGCCCCCACCCAAGCTCCAACTCCTTAGCTAGGTGGCTGAAGCTAGTAGTCCCCACCCAGCAGCTCTTACCAGACCAAGTAAGGCTTGCCAAGGAATCCAGGAAGGGGCAGCAAGCAAAGCAAAGAACCAGCTGGGCATCCTGCAGGTGACTGCTCAGCTAATGTTCCGTGCATGAGCTCCATGAGTATGCACAGTGACAGCCCGGGGATGGCTGGGGATTGCTTGCTAATGGTGAGGCGTGCTCAGCAAAAACAGCAGCTGCTGCACAATCAGCGGCACAGCAGCAGCATCACATGTGTGACTCCCGCTCCTGAACAGAGTTCCACCAGTTCCCTCCAGTCCAGCAGAAACAGCTGCAAAGCCAGCTGCCCAACCCAGCATCTGCAGCATCTGCAGCAGCAGCAGCAATGATTTGGGTTGCGTATCCAATGTGGAAAATTAATGCCATCAAGAAGCCCATTGAACCCATTCAAATAACCCATTCAAATAAAGTTATATATTAATCCTGGGACCTCCATTTGAACCAAAACTGAAACTTTTAAAAAATTTTAAGTGGAGACCATTTAAATTGGTTGTGGACATACGGTACTTCATTGTGAACATGGAGGTTCTACACTTATATGGAGATTCCACGTTAACGGAACATGGAGGTTCTGCACTCTTAGAGAACACTGACTCTTCGAGAACATTGACATGCTTTCCCTGGGGTGTTTTGTGCAAGAAGCGTACCAGCCTTGCAGTTTAGATTAGTTTGAGTTTAGTTAAGAAGATGCCATGAAATCAAATGCGCATCTTTGGAGGAGGCGCCTCTAAGCACCCATGCAAATATATGCTTTCCCTGGGGTGCTTTGTGCAAGAAGCGTACCAGCATTGTGAGTGAGTTCAGTTGGAAAGATGCCCAGCTGATTTCACGGCTCCCGGTCGGCGGTTTTTCCTTGCCCTTTAATGTGCACACGCTGTTCTTGGGACACAATGAGCATGGAGACCACTTGCCCTGCAGTGGCTCACGTTCCAAGAGATAGTTTTGTTCAGGTGGGAAGATCACCAAGCACATAATTTCAAGTTGTGATGACCGACTTTGTTCTAATCAGTGTGTTACCACAGGGTCCCATTTCATGTGTGCAACTTTGAACTGCCATGACTTTGTGCCTGACTCTGGTGTCAAGATTGTCAATAAGTTGTGTTGAAAGCAATCCTGTGCATTTTGAAACCAGGGTCGAAGCCGATCTGAGCAAGGTCAAGGCTTGGCTGGTTTCTGGGAACAGTTCCCTGAGTAAAAACAGAGGTTTGGGCTCAGAGGGCCGCTTAACCCCCAGGCGTTTTCACCCAGACCACCAATTGACCCCATTTTTTTGCAAGGGTGTCTGCTAAATCACTGCTTCATACGTAAGGGGTAATTTGGCAATTTTATCAAGTCAGCCAGGAAATTCCCATTTCACCAAATTGCCACATTGTCCTTCTCCCCTGTTCAAGCATCATATCGGCGCTGACTTTGCAGCCCTGACTTTGCAGCATGGTTTGAAAAAACTGTACAAGACCAAACATCCCTCATGTTTTATATTATCGTTGTTTGCGGAAAACTTGGCATGTGGAGGCGCTCAGCATGGCTCGGATGCTCTGTTTCACACCCGTTTTGGCAGGGTGGGGCAGGTTTCCAAACACACCATATGATCAACGCTCCAGGACTTTAGCTACACTGATGGCATGCACAGAGATTGATTTAGGGTCTAAAAGCATGGTCGGCCATACTTAGGGGGGTCCAGCCGTGGGAACAACCAGCATGCACATTACTCAACTCTCAGAGACTCTCAGAGAATTCTGCTGCTTCAGGCACTTGCGTGTCCAACCTGGCATGCAGCACATGATCTTTTTTGCCACCAAAAGATGAATATCCTGTAATCGTGTGCTCATTTGGCTTGCAGTTATGAATACAACCAAGACGTCATGTGAGGCAGCGCATGCAATAGCAAACCTTGTTTGAAGGTTGCAGGCTCAAACCTAAGCATATGAGACAAGAAATGCAAGGAAAGAAAGCATGTGTTCTGTCATGAATGCAGGCAATTACGGGACCGATATAATGTACAACGGCGTGATGTGTGGGCACCTGGTGACGATGGCACAGAAGACGATGAGGATGATGATGGAAACGACAAGCCCGACATTTTCCCGCGCATTTGATCTGTGTTTGTGCTGCCAAGTCTTCTGATTTCCTGTGCTGCAGCTGTGTGCAGAAAAGAACTGCCACTCTGGAAAATGAGTTGATGTCTTGAAAATGAACTCATGTGCGGCTTTTTCATATGCACAATTGAAGTATAATGGGGTTCCAAGGTTGGCAAGCCCAACTTGCTTGAAACCTGCAATTGCATGAATGCTTCAGGGGCCGCGAGTGCACTCTGTCCAACATGATGAGACGATAGCCTGAGCAAAACATAATCAAAGAAAAGAGAAGTATACGCAGGCCACAGGCCGCGTGCATTAAGGAAAGGTCCCTTAACTAGCAAGCTAGCAAGAGCCTCACCAGAGGTCCCTCAAAACTATACTAGCTACAGCTTGCCTAGGAGAGGGAAAGAGACTGAACTATTGAGGATCGGGCGGGTTGTCGGCCATGCCCCGCAACACCCCGACTCTCCTTCTCCTTGTATCCACCTCCGCGCCCTCAGCGACCCCCCACCCCACCCCACCCGAAACCCTTGTAAGCAAAGAGCATGTCTGGTGTCAATGATAGTGGTTAGTCTCTGCATGGCATGACAGCTCAGCTTGAAAGCTAAGAGCTTCTTGAAATTGAATTTTGCTTTTTGTTTGGATAGGCCCAAATTGACGAGAGGTTTGATTGTGTACTCATTGTAAGGGAGGGAAGGATTACATAGCTGTACCTGCCTACGGGGGCAGCTTAGCTGAAGCAAAACGTCACGGTGCCTGTAACCAAATTAGTCCAATCTATAAGCGATATTAGCTAGATTCATTGTAAATAGTGCCAGCCACCCCCAATCAGGATGATGTGCAAAGTCACTTAGTTGTTCCTGCTTGGATTCCTTGAGCTGCGGGTTTTAAGTCTGGTTATAGTGTGAGCATGTTGATTTGCTGCAGTTTCTAAAGTAATGTAGGGTTGGTGTTAGGGCAGAATTTAAGTTCAACAAGGTGAATGTCCCTGTCTTGAGGAGGGATCTTAGAAGGATCAAGGTGAGCTTGTCTGCCTGGGATAGATCTCACAAAGATGATATCAGGGCGGCGCAGAGACCGCGTAAAGAGCAATGCCTTTCTATAGTAGTAGTTGTCATCGATTGCTAGTTCAGGCTTAAGAATGGATCTGCTTGATTTGCTAAAATTTCTTCCATTCGATTATCCATTGGGAGCTATTTAGCGACACCTCTAATTCTTACCACAATAATTTTTGTCCCTTTGCCTCCACTATTTCTTTCCGACTCCTTTTTTGTACAATACTTCCTTCAATGCATGTGGTTTTGCCCCCTTCTATCTTACAGCATGGAGGCAGAAGCAGAAATTGGAAAAAGCCAAGTGAAAGCTCAGTCACATCATGTGATGGCATGATGGCATTGATTCTGGATGGGATAAAGGTGAGAGGGTAGCGTAAAGTTTCTGCAATCATATCCACGTCCAAAACACCTGGCGGGCTTGCTGGTTTTGAGGAAATGAGTGCCTACAAGGCCCATACACCTAAAATCTGCCCCAAAAAGGAATTCACATAACACAAGGCAATACTTGCAAATTCTGGTTGGTTGGTGAGGCACATAAGGAGGGAAGCCCAATAGCGTGCAACAACATATGCAAAATTGTAATTCAAAATTGTCAGTGCATCATCTTCTGTGGCGTTCCACTCGTTATTTGCGTGACTTAATATTGTAAAGGCCCACCTGCAGGCCCCTTTCATGATGTGAGCTGCCTTTGCCGTCAAACATTGCTGCAGAATGTTTTTGCTCACACAAATTCAGCGGTACCTGTATGCATGGCAACCTCCACCATGCAAGGCATCTCAAAAACAGCTGCTATTTCTTGCCAACCCCTCAGCAGGCCTTCCACTTGCTGTGCAGCATATGCAGTGTCCTCAGTGCTGCCACTTTCAGTTTCTATTGCAGGAGAGCTGATCGTGGGATGAGGTGGAAACGGTGCCACTTCAACCTTCAGCGGCCTTCTACTTTTTCTTGCTTGGCCAGCACAGCATGCAGCGATCAGCGAAGACGCTGCCTCCTGAGTGTGAATGTTGCTGGAGCAAACCACAAGCAAGGAAAGCTCAGAGAAGCCCTGCGCGCAAGGGGGGGAGGGCAAGCTATGAAATCAACAACATGTCCTGGGATGAGGTTAGCGGAATTTCCATGCCTGTACTCTGATAGCGAGGGTTAGCATTTCTCCGCGGCACCCAACACCAGTAACCTTTATTTTTTCCCTCTGTTTTGCCATCAGCTTCCTCAGCCTGTCCTCAATACTTTTTCTACCACGCTTTCCTGGTAACTTTCTCCTGCTTCCCTATCTGCATCCCACTTCTGATTCCTTATTTGCTCCCTCGTCTGTACGGGGATCAACTTCATTCCTGTAACAAACCCCCAAAAGAGCATGTCGGATGAAGACTTACAAAGCAGCAGAAGGGCTGTCTGCACTGCATATGTATCTTCTGACAATGAAACACGTAAAAAGGAAAAGTGTTTGTTTGGTCAAGGACCATGCACATGCATCGTGACTGCATAAAACAATGCCTGCAAACTGATGTCTTGTGCCCTTTCATTCCATTAAAGCATGCCAAGAACATCTGGCTCAGGAAGCACTCTTCTCCCTCCAATCAAAAGGAGGAATTGAATTGAATGTTGCCTGAGACTTGCATTGAATTGAATGTTGCATGAGACTTGCAATGAATTGAATGTTGCCTGAGACTGCCCGCACCTGCACGGCCTCCATGAGGCTGCTCCCAGCCAGATCACAGCCACAAAAGCTCAGCCGCTGCACGCACCTCAGAGCAGAGCAGGCGGCAAGGTGCCACACATCCCTGTAAATTCAAATGAACAAGAACACTCTTCCTTGTTCCACGTTTCTAAGCAGAGCGCAAGAGTCTTTTGGTTTCCTTGCCCAGGGGCTGTACTGACATTAATGCTAATGCAATGCTATCATGATGCTCGGTGCTTGATGAGTGGCCCCGCATGTCAACACAATGTGCAATAGAAAACTCATTCCTGAGAAAGGCCCAAAAAGATCGGCGCAGGGAACAATGCTTAGAAGCTTGCAGCTTCCCAGGGGAGTGCACATATTGATGCTTTTGCTGCAAGCACAAAATACAGCGTTGCACGCTCTGCGTCACTACCATGTATGCCCTCACTTTGATTGGATGCATGATCGTGTCACCGTCAAGCTGGAGACGCTGCATGGTACCACAAACGACGGCTTGCGGGTTGCGAGGACCTTCAGCGCACTGCTCAAGGTCCCCACACCCCCTTCCTGATCCCCACATAGCAGCCTGTGGACAAAAGCAGGAGGCCAGACATGGTTCATAAAGCAGTTTTCTGCCCTGCTTCAAGGCGTCAAAAGTGTTTGCTGAAGGTGATAAGCATTGGACAGAGCTCAAAGCCCTTCGCACACCTCACCTGATTCCAGGGTACGCCACATGGTACAGATGGGCGCGCTGAGCGTCAAAGCATGCTGGGACACACGCTGCCAGCTGCTCCCATGCGCTGCTCGCCGATTCTGCTGCGGTGCGGCTGCGGCAATCAAGAGTGAGGCGGTGCACGACCAGGTGCTCGAGCGCCGGCAGGCCGCATGCATCTGGCAGCATGCTGACATAGCAGAAATGGTGCCCGAGCTGGAGCACTTTCAACGAGCTCGACTGAGGTGCCCATCGTAGCCTAAAGCTGCAAGCAATGCTCAGGCGCTCCAAACGTGTACACCCAGACAGTAGAGCCTTCAGCTTTGCATGATGGCCGAATCCAAGGCCTGTCTCACCCTCCAACCCCTGAGCAGACCCCGCGCCGCCGTACGCTGCAAAACCCAGCTCCCAGGTGAGCTCCACCAGCTGTTCCAGTGCTGCCAGCGCAGACAGGCTGCCCACTCGATCCGTGCGCAGGGTGAGGTTACGCAGACAGCTCAGCTGGCTGATGGCTCTGCTGTCTTGCTCATCAAACTCATAGTATGGGCCCATGGACAGGCAGGTCAAGGTGGCTCTCAGGGCAGGGCTGACAGCCAGGGCATGCATGAAGGCTGGTGGCCACTCGCACTGCAGGTGCAGGCTGGTTAGGTCAGGGAAGGCAGCAGAAAGCAGCTCAGCGAGGCCCTCCGCTTCTGCATCATGGATGCGGTAGAATACCTGTGTTCATGCAGGTATTAGGGGGCCGCACAAGGTGAATGGCTGGCCAGAAGCCTGCATCAGAATTTTTGCAGGGAGCTGTGTCTTTGTGGGCCGGTGAGGCAAAGGAATGTAGCATGCAGCTTTAGCTATGGCCTTGCCCTTTATCCCATGGTAACACCTACACCAAAGCCAGAGATTTTGGGCAGTCAGTCTTCTTGCATTCAGTGATCAAAATACACATGCTCAGTGGCTCCACACTGTTGGTCCAGATCTTGAAATTGTGTTGATTTTGTAGGTAAGGTAAGGTTGCATTGCTATATCTGCCTACAAGGGATTTTGTCGAGCATGCTAAGCCTTGCCTTCTGCACATCGGACGTGCATGAGCACAACCAGGCTTTTGTCGCCAAAGAATTTGTGGGCTGCACACCTTGGGCAGCCTGAAGTTTTCTGGCTTACTCTTGTAAAGCTTTCTTCTCAATGCCTGCTGGCCACGAAACAGCTTATAGTTGTACAAACTTATATTGCTCATCCAAGCTGCAACTCAATAACAGCACACATGAGGCACAACCTGACCCACAAGTTACTTCAAGTTGTCCATCGATCATCGCTCATCTCAGGGTGCGCATACATGACTCATGATGAGTTAAAAAGATTAGGAGAAAAACTGAGTCACAAGATCCCACCCCTTTCAGCTCCAGGTGCGTGATGCGCTGCAGCTGAAACTTTGTTCCTGTTGCAGGTGCGCGCGTGGCGTGGCGCAGCATGTAAAGCAGGAATGCACGCTGTAATGCAGGCAGCATGAGGGGGCTAAAGGGAGAGAGCGCTGTGGGGTAAAGCTGGTATGTGAGGCTGCTGTCATTAGCAGTGCCACCGGCATGGGAGCTGGCATCCT
>OU611763.1:447014-479514 GCA_914767535.2 Dunaliella primolecta | reverse complement strand
GCGCCTCAATCATATCTGGCAAAGCAAAAGGAACAAGCAAAGCAAATGGAAAACTTCAAGGTGTTCAAGTAACTTCAACATCCTTCTTGCAACATGGTAATTCTGATGGTGTAAGCAACTCAGAGCAAATATCAATAGCAAAGCACTTCTTTCTCAACAGACTCAAGCTTAAGGTGTTGGCATCAATAAGCAAAGCAAGCAAGTGCGGTCCTCAATCAACTTAGACTAACACAGTTAGCTCGGCGAGTCTTTGCTCCAAAGTACCTCCTAAATCCATGCCACAGTAGCTGAGGGAAGTCTATTATAATTAACCAAGACATGTGCAGGTATGTTGTCTTCTGCACACTCCAAATGTCTTCAGCCACACTGGTAACTGCACGCCTGCACGCTTGCACTGTGACATGCTACACATGTGATATATTATATTCATCTTCAGCTGCATTAGCAACATAGGGCAACACAAATGCAGAGGTGGCTATCAAATCCAAAGCAACGTGTCTCAACTGGTAACAAGCATACTCAATCATTCAAGTCTGTGTGTCTGTGCACAGCTTTCTCAAATGCATCAAAAGGCTTCAAAGGTTGTCTCAATATCAAAAGGGATTTTGCACACACACACACACACACACACACACACACACACACACACACGCAGGCTCCTCAAACAAGTTCTCTAAGACAGCGCGGTTATCAATTCTGGTCAACACAAAAGCTGTAGCCAAGCTTTATAACAGCATGCTTGGTACAGATAGCAGTGTTTTACGCTGCGTTGTGCAAGCCCGGCGTTGGGCCAATTTGAAATTACAACCTAAGGATGACAAGCGCTGGACAGCGCAGTTACTTCAAACATTTCACGGATTGCATAGTCTTGAAAGGTCAACCTTAACCTGGCTGAAGGTCATCCCCCCCATTGTAACCAATAAAGAATGTCATGACGGAGGCCTGGAAGGTTCTGGTTGCAGGTAACTAGCTGGGTTGACCCGAGGAGTTTCTCATAATGCTCCATTCAGCATGCACAAATGACCTGCACAGGACGTACTGTTGGTATGCCTGGATTCTGTGACTTATGCTCCTATATACGTACATGTATTTAGCTAGTCTATATATATAGCCTAACTAAATCAATTCTCATGCCGACTGGTTGTAGGATGCTCAAGCACTGCTTGGCAATGCAATGGCACCTCATGTCTCATGCTTACATGTGCACACGTCAGGCTGCCTGGGTGGTTGCTCTTTTGTAACTTTGCAGTGCGCATACGTATCCAGCGGTGCCGAGATTTGAAGCGCAAAACATATGATGAACTTATCTGACACACCATTTTTAATGCTGTTCGCTACTTCTCTGAACATCATGTAAGAACACGGAAGTTTATTTTCTGGAGTCTCACATTTGCATCATGATGGAGTGTGAGTGGATGCACTTTTCATGAAGAGCGATAACGTGTGATTCTCTAGCATTTGGTGCTTCTGAACTTAGCTCAAGGACTTCAAGTTGTTTCCTTCTCCAGTTGACACATTTGTTCACAAGTTAAACCCTATCCTATCCTAATTAAATTACCAAGGGAGCTTTTTCAAGCCAAGTTTGGAAAACACTCAAAAATTGAGTGGAGCCCTGGGATCAAAAAGTACTCTTGTCAGTTAAGGTCATGAATATACAAGAGTACACACCAGTTGAGAAGAGGGGAACCTGGGAAATCCAAAAAAGATATCCAGAAACTCTAAGCAGCAAGGATCATTGACCTCAGTAGTTTGAACCTAGGGCTTCTGGAAATCCTCGCCAAATAGATCTTTCAGCGTTTTTGCATTTGGGTCCTCCGGCTGTGGGTCCATGCCCAGTGCCTTTGCCAACCAGTCCGGAGTTCGCTGCTTGCCATTCTCTGTCATGCCTGTGTATGATCAAACACAGCGGGGCAGAGCAACATATGAGTGAAAGAAGAGAGCGGCTCACTACTGTAGTTTGTTCCTAAGAAAGCGCAAGATTTGGCCCGGAAGTTGGCACAGTGGAGACGTTGCTCGGAGGTGGAATGTCTCAGCTTGTCTCTGCAAACCGCAGGCTCAACTCTGGCTAAAGTTGGCCCCTGTGCAAGAGGGGGGCCCTGGGCTGAGATCTTGTTTCCTTTTCCTCTGAGGCTAAGAGGCGGGCCTTGAGCTTGCCAGATTAGTCCTATTGACAGTTATGTCATGGGTGTCTTTGGCGGAGGCTAACTTGCAAGAGCAGACTTATGTGCTTTCTGTCCCTCTTTCTCTTGACCTGGAGCGATGCAACTCACTTTCAGTGTCAGGCATATACGCTCCTAGAAATTGAGCAGGGTACAGGTCTTGCTTTCCGATTTAAGCAGCAAAACCTCTGTAGCTTCCGAGGTTGCATCGTTTGCCGACTACGAGCGGTTGGTGGCCTCGCAAACTCTTTTTGCACTCTTGTCAAACTTAGAAAGTTGTTTCTTGTAGTTCAAGCCCGTTGGATAATTAGGCATCCCTTGACGCTACCTTGCAAATCCTGACACACCCTTCAAGAACCCTTGCCTTCCTAATGATCTACTGTGCAACCCTGACTTACTCCTAACACACCCTTCAAGAACCCTTGCCTACTCAATTATTCACTGTGCAAGGAAGGAAGAGGGAGGGTGAGGAGAGGTTGGGAGGCAATGCTACTCCCTTCCTGTACCTGCCATATATAGGTATAATACGTATATATGTTTGGCACATACTAATCAAATACGTGTAACATTGTCAATTCTAATTCTTTCTTGCTGGCCAGTTAACTCCGTCAGACTGGCGGATGATGCAAATCTGGAAGCACCGCTTGAGATCAGGTTTCAATGCCCAGCAATGTGCAATGAAAATGTGAGCTATTAAGTGAAAATGCAAAATTATAAGACCAGATTATAATTGTTGTTGAAATTATACTAATCTGCTGGCCTGCCAGCGAGCTTGCTCCACCTGTAAGATAGATACTGTTGACAGTTTTGGCAGGGTCTTCCCCAATATCTGACACAAAGAAATCACATGTGCTGAGCAAGCCTGTGTGACAAGGAGCGCTTTTAAAAGAGCTTGAAAGACCCTGCAAAAGAACAGCCTGCCCTTATCTTCAAACTCATTGAGATGGGCTGTGTTGCAACAATAACATCTTCTCCTCTCCGCACTGCTGAGCTGCTGGGCGAGTTTGTTTGGGATGCCAACTCATTCCAAATTTAAATTTCAGGGTTTGCATAGGGTGAGCCTAGCCAGCTGTATGTGAATTCAGCCTGAAGCAGGCAGACCTGCAAGCTACCACCCATGACAGGGGCTACTCCAAGGCAACAAGGCAAGCAACAACAAAGCACACCTGGAATGTAGCGCAGTCCTCCACAGTCTCCAACACCAATCTCTGCCTGACGATAGCAGTACTTGTTCTGAATCGCCCTCTGGTTCTTCTCCTTGTTGGCAGCTGATTGCTCCAACAGGCGCTTCAGGGTGTCAGCTGCCGAGGGGTTGTAGGCATAAGGAAATTCAATTGTTGGCTGATAAAAGATACAAGCAACAAAAAGTTCACAAAACCAAAAGTGCAATTAGTAAAAGGAGCTATATACAGGATGTTTTCCTTGCTGTAGTGCTGTACTTGAAATGGGGCATGCATTGATTTGTAAAACCTCCAATCACCGTGGGCATTACAATCTCTGTTTTGACAAAACCTCCAGATTAAGACTCCAAAAAGCACGAGTCGAACAGAAGGTGTGCAATATTTTTCAACAAAACATAATGTGTTAGAGATTGACCATTAAATTAAGGGGCAAATGCATTCAGCACACAGCAAGCAACACACGAGCTTCTTCTCTCAGGCAAGGTAATTGGAAGCAAGAGTACGAGCTGCAGATTTTTTTGTGGCTGGTGTCTTCAGAGCTTAGCTGCTGGCTTTCCCTACCTCACACGTTTTCTATACCCCTGCTCACCTAGGTGCAAGGAATAAGAAGGCAGAGAGAGGGGAGAAAGCAAGAGAAACGGCAAGCACACTCACAATTTTGGAACTCATCCTCCACGCCTTGGAGTTTTTGGGATTCCCTGTTTGCATTGCTCTTGAAATCCTGCATGTGCAAAGAATGAACGTTTTTGAGCGCATAAAGCCACGCGTTGAAGTCTGAGAAATCTTCTCTTACACTTTGTAAGGCACACTGTCACAGCAGGTGTAGCACCTAAATCTGGATACAATCTCAGACTTTTGATGTTTGACTTGCTTGTGCAGAAAGGTGGGTGTTGCGGGAACACCTTCATTAACAGCGCAAAAATCTTCTCGAGTACAGCCCCTTGGCCACCTCATTGCAGGGACTTGCAATCAGGCAGATTGATAGAGAGGCATGAGTGGAAAGGAGGTGCTTATAGACGTTGATGCACAGTATCCAAGGATCCATGTGTTAGAAAGTACATCTCGCAAGGTTGATGTGTGCGAGTGCAGGGCTGCTTGCACCTGTCCTACTACAACAATTTGTGGGCCTTGTACATACTTCCTTCTTCTGCGCAGCGCACCTCTGATGTCTGGATTTGCTGCAGCCGTGGCAAAAGGTCCACACTCTCTAGCCCGGTTGCGCTAGCGGGTGCTGCGCTCAAGAGCAAGCATGTAGCTAGCGCTCCCAGCTGCAAGTGCATAGCATCTCTCCCTGGTCCCCCCTGCTTCCCTGACGCGGCTGCAATTACTCTGCATGGCTTTCTCATTGAGCACACTGGCGTGCAGGCCCTGCTGGTGGTGCATTGCAACCTGGATGCTTGCATGGCTCCTCTGTTGTGATCGGGTGGGGCGATGCGATAGGAGTGCCTATTGAAACTTTCGGTTTTTGTTTCAATTGCTAAGTCAAGTCTGTACACTGATCTCTTATGTGCGGTTTGGAAATTGAAGCGAGCGAAGCAGAAAACACTCTCGAAGCAATCAACTCTGGAGCTTTAAACCATTGTAGCCACTATCTGTTTTACAGACTGAAATAAATCTTGTACCGCCCACGCGGGCGTTCAGTGGCAATGTCAATTCGAGGCACAATGTTAGATTCAGCCACTGCTAGCTGCAGCCACCCCTCCACCTCTTACTGCCACTCCTCAAGCCCTCTGACCCGCACCAGCAGGCGTCCAGCCAGGCGCCATGCCTCCCCTCTCCCCACCTACACACACCACCCACACCCGCAGCGGCACGTCCCCACCACCCGCATCAGCGTGCTGCAGGAGCCTCTGGATGCAGCCCCAGCGGAAACAGTGCCTCAAACAGCGCGTCCTCAGGGTGATGGAAGGGAGTTGCTGCAGCAGGCAGAGGCCTCGTTCTCAGGCAGTGAGGAGGATGCCTTCGCTGAGCTGGTACGCATGGCTGTGGCAGTAGACCCATCACTGGCCAAGCCACAACAGCGCGTCACAGCTGCCTCCTCTCTGTTGGGTCCCCCTGTGGGCACACTGCCCAACCAGAGCAAACCTCCTTGGTTGCGGCAGCGCGCACCTCAAGGCAACCGATACCAGGTGGGATTACATTAGCATTACCATGCTTGCCATGGCCCCTCTCTCTTTGCATCCCTCCAGCTTCCTTCACTTGCACATAATGGCCACCAGGAGTACCTGACCTCCCAGTATTCCTCACAAATGCCCTGATTGGTCCCACACTGGTCTGGAAATTTGTGACTGGAGGGCTTTGGCGATGTGCGACGCTGTGTTTGACGCACAAAAGTGTGTGCACTCCTGTTAAGAGGATCGCTGACTGGCTTGCCTCCCTCTCCCTCCACGCTAGAATTGATGGGCCTAGATCATTGATCTGTCTTGTACCAAGCACCCCTGTCAGCATGTCCCTGAGGTGTCCCATTGCTTCTCCCACGCAGTGACCTTCTGCCTTCACATTCATTCTCCAGTTACTTGGAATCCCTTTAGAAGTTCTTTCATACTGGATTCAGGTTGCTCATTTGTTGCCTGTTGCATGCAAGTCGTCGAACTTTTGCTCGGATGTACGCAAAATTTTTCCTTGACAGGTTTTTGTGGTGGAAGTGTTGTGGTCGAATTTACTCCTGTTCTGGCCCAAAAATGTTTGGGATGGCCTTCCCTACATTCCCAAAGCATATTTTTGTTCAAGCTTGCCTAAAATGAAAGGTGTGCAGAAAGAGGAGTCAGTTGGCGCAGCACTCCCTCATCTTGCAATTAGCTTCACAAGGCTTACAAGGTTGGCAATGGGTTGAAGCCTTCAGCCAGTAAGTCTGGCTGCTCAGCCTTAAATTGCGAGCCAAATAAATCCAAGCAAGAGTTATTATAGTCTCACTTGTGCTGGAAAATACCGAGAGATGTTCACATGGCAAGCAGGCGTGATTTAGAACAGACTCGGATATTAGCAAACAAAACAGTGAATTGAAGGGGTCTGGCATGACTTATTTTGCAGAAGGGAAAGTTTGATGCCCAGGAACATTCGATGCACCATGTATTACGAGTAGTTCAGCTCCGTGAGCAGTTTGTTGAAGCATTTTAGATGCAGACATGTCTCAAATGTCCAGCTCCCTAACATTCAGGCCCAGTTGTTCCAGGCAATATAACTTATTTGTGAGGGTCTTTCGAGTTCAAAATGCAACAGAGCATGTTCTGAGCACACTCTCACACGCGTACATGTCTGTGCAGCGGGTGGGCGAAATAAAGAAGTCCAGGCGTTGCCTTTACAGCAGCCCCCTCAGCTATAGGGTGCAGGGGATGCGTGTCACAAGAGGAACCGTTGATAAACAATGTAGTTGCTTGTATTAATGCTCAGGAGTTGGACACCCAGCTGCGAGGGCTCAAACTGGCTACAGTATGTGAAGAAGCACAGTGCCCCAACATCGGAGAGTGCTGGAATGGGGACATGGGCACGGCCACGATTATGCTCCTGGGTGAGTGGTTGCGCAGCTCATGTGGACATCCTCTGGGTTGTTTGAGGACGTGCAGTGCCATTGCACAATGGGATGAGGACTTTTGCAAAGCCACCATCATGCCTCGCAGTGCGCCACTGTGCAAATCTGAATGCTTTCTGTGGTGCTGCTTGGTTTCCAAACTCTGCCGACCCTAGCACCCGCTTGCGCACACCTATTTGAGTGAGCGCTGTAGATGCGTGTCAATGTGATGCATGTATGTGATGGGTTGAGCTCCTGCCTCTTCTGGTGTCCTCTGGGAGAGGAACAGTAGTGAAGTTGCCTTGCCTTGCCTTGCCTTTTAACTCCCACTGCATGTACACACTGCGTCCACCACAAGCAGATGAGTAGCTCCAAAGAGAGGCATTACTGCATGGCCACTCCTGCGCATATGGGGACGCTTGGGAGTGCGAGCCTCTGTGGTCCCTGCGCCATACATACGTCAGGAAATGCCAGAACGGTTGTGGCATGCATGTCAGAAGTCCCTAGAAAGGTTACACAGCTGTACCTGCCTGCGGGGGCAGCTGAGCTGCAGCAAAACATGCCTGTAACCAAACCAGTCCAATTTAAAAACAACACTAGAATCCATGTCAGAGCATCCGTGTGCCTGCATGCGAGGAAACATCTATTCCCTCATGTCAGAACCTCCTGGCATTTATGTCAGAGCACCTGTGCCAGAGCAGGCAGGACATCTGTGTGCCTACATACCAGCACATGCCAGAGCATCTGTGCAAGAGCACGTAGGGAATCTGTGTGCCTACATCCCAGAGCATCTGCGTGCCTACATGCCAGCACATACCAGAGTATCTGTGCAAGAGCACGTAGGGAATCTGTGTGCCTACATCCCGGAGCATCTGCGTGCCTACATGCCTGCACATACCAGAGTATCTGTGCAAGAGCACGTAGGGAATCTGTGTGACAACATGCCAGCACATGCCAGAGCATCTGTGCAAGAGCATGTAGAAAGCCTGTATGCCTACATGCCAGGACATCTATGCAATTCATGCCAGAACGCCTGGCGCATGCACTTGCTCAATCATGCATGTACTCGACCAACACTTGCATGCAGGGTTGCTCAATCATGCATGTACTCGACCAACACTTGCATGCAGGGTTGCAAGGGAAAAGCCATTATACTGCCACCTCTGTTACGCTGCACTCGTTGTCGTCACCGCATTAGGATTAGCCCCTCGTGCACACATCCATTCATGCATGCAGGGGCACTTGCACGTGGGGCTGCAAGTTATAAGCCATCAAACTGCATGCGTAGCCGCCACCACATGAATTCAGCCCCTTGTGCATGTACCCATTCATGCGTGCAGGGAACACTTGTACGCAAGGCTGTGAGTTTTGCGCTGGCAACACCGTTCACATTTTGCCTTCACCGCACCCCTTGTGCACGTACCCATTCATGCGTGCAGGGGACACTTGCACGTGAGGCTGCAAATTTTGCGCTGGCAACACCGCACACATTTTGCCTTCACCGTGTAGAACTGTGTCCCTTGTGCACGTACCCATTCATGCGTGCAGGGGACACTTACACGTGAGGCTGCAAAATTTCCACTGGCAACACCGCACACATTTTGCCTTCACCGCATAAAACTTTGTCCCTTGTGCACGTACCCATTCATGCGTGCAGGTGACACTTGCACGCGAGGCTGCAAATTTTGCGCTGTCAATACCGCACGCACGCCGCCTCCACCGGACGAGGATGAGCCAATTAACACAGCCAAAGCGGTCGCTTCTTGGGGTGTGGGATACATTGTCATGACCTCTGTGGTAGGTCTGACTGTCAGCTTCCCAATTGCTTGCACATGTGTGGCGCTGCGTCATGTCTTTTGTGTTTGCACTGCAGCATTGCACACGCCTGCAGCATCACGCCCCAACAAAACAGCCATCTTTGGCCCAGCATCCTAGCAGCCTCATGTTGTCCAACAACCCCAGCAGCACAGCAGCCTACATCGCCCACCAACACAGCAGCACAGCAGCCTCACACTTCCCACCGACACAGCAATACAGCAGCCTCACAGTGCCCAATAACACAGCAGCCTCATGTTGTCCAACAACCCCAGCAGCACAGCAGCCTCACGCTTCCCACCGACACAGCAATACAGTAGCCTCACGGTGCCCAATAACACAGCAGCCTCATGTTGTCCAACAACCCCAGCAGCACAGCAGCCTCACATTGCCCAACATCCCCAACAGCACAGCATCCTCACGCTTCCCACCGGCACAGCAATACAGCAGCCTCACGGTGCCCAATAACACGGCAGCCTCATGTTGTCCAACAACCCCAGCAGCACAGCAGCCTACATCGCCCACCAACACAGCAGCCTCACATTGCCCAACAACCGCAGCCTGAGGTTGCTCACCACCCCTTGCAGCCCAGCAGCGTCAAATGCTCTTGCTTGGCATGCAGGATCGAGACGACTTGCCTGATGGAGGGGCGGAGCACTTTGCCAAGACTGTGCGCATCATGAAGGAGCTGAAGCCTAGCATTCTCGTGGAGTGCCTGACCTCGGACTTTCAAGGGGACATGGCTGCTGTCAGGCACCTTGCAAGGTGTGATTAAACATGCTCAGATGAACGACCTGAAGCCCAGCAACCTAGCGGGGGCAGGCCTGACCTGGGATCATAGCAAGGTGACGTGGCTGCTGTCAGGCACCTTGCCAGGCAGGTCGTGCCCCTTATGCGCAGTGCTTCTTGTAGTTGGCTTTCCTCCATAGGTCAAGTGTGCGCTGCCCTGCAGCTGTGCTTTTTGCTTGCTGTGCATGCTTGTAGTGATGAGTGTGCGTTGTCCTGTGTATATCCTTATGTGTATGTAGTCTTATCGCTATCGTTTGAGAGCTGAGGGGTGTGTGCGTGCACCTCCCTACTAGAGTTGACACACAGCATGCCCATGCCTGGGACGTGTTATCAATCTCCCTTGAAACAAAGCCTGGCCCACTGAACTGCCTGGTATCTCTGTGGAATCTACGGATGCCCACGCTTGTTGCAGGCTGCCGGTCTTGCACCCCCTCAGGGTTGGCAATTCTCGCAATCCAGGAAGACCTTTTGCCCTTTCTTCGGCATGCATGCTCTGTCCATGGAAAATAGGCATACACCCTCCTGTTACGAGTATCAACTAGGAGGGGAGACTTGCACTTAGGCGACAAGTGGAAAGTAGGTGTAACCCCTTCTCGTTGCATGCACGTTCCTTACATGCCATGTTACTTGACATGTCTGCACTTGCTAAGAGGTCAGAGGGGTTCAAACTTGTTTGCTTCTTTGGCAGCAAGTACACTCAGAACAGGCAGTCCCCTGTTACTAATCATGTCCCACAGGTGTCTTTCTTGCATGCTGTTTGCAGAGGAAACAGGCATCTTGTGTCTTGGTGGAAGGCAACCAACAAGGCCGCACTTTTATGGCACCCGCTGTTTGCCTGGTCCTTCATGCAGGTCTGGTCTGGATGTGTTTGCACACAACATTGAGACAGTTGCAAGCCTTCAAAGGAGAGTGCGTGACCCACGCGCCAATTACAGACAGTCGCTAGAGGTGCTAAAGACAGCCAAGGTAAGCATGATGTGTGTGTATGTGTGGGCTTGCGTGCGTGCGTGCGCGTGTGTGCGCGCGTGTGTGGGTGTGGGTGTGGGTGTGGGTGTGTGGTTGCACACGCACGGGTTTGCGCAACCACGACATTTGCATGCCTGGCAATGAGGCTTCTTTTTGCAAACAAAACATGCAGGACAGTACGTTGGAACCAAGGGGATCCATGGTATGGAATGGATATCCAGGGTGGGACGCTTTTTCTCCTAGCTGTTTATTCTATTGATCGTTCATTTTTGCCAGCAAGAGAACAAGCCCTTAGTCAGGCCATCCCTGAGGTTTTCAGTTTCAACCTCGCAACACCTGACCAACGAAGTGGGTGACAAAGAGGGAACAGTCACAAGAGGGAGCATTGTCTGATGTTTCATCCTCAAGCCTTTAGATTCACTTTTGTTTAGATCCACTGGACCAGATGAGTGAGGGGCGATGAGTGAAGAGCCACAAGAGGGAGCAACTGAGGCTTTGTGGGGTGCTTTTCCTGCATGGGCACGTCCAGAGAAAGTGTTTTCACACAGAGCACAGCAGCCCTGCAAGTAAGACCTTTTGTGCAAGACAAATCACGGCGGCATGTTGATTGCGGACGAGGGCGCTCCCATAAGGAAACGGCTATGTACACGATCATGATGCCACCATTCTCTGCCTTCGTCCATCACGTGTATTGCGCTGTTCCTCAGGAGAGTTGCAAGTATGAGCTGCATGCCTACGCCTGTCCTCAGAATCGTGCTGGATATAACCTTTCAACTATGCAGATGAGCTTACCTTATTGTGTGGTATTGAACTAGCTTGCCTGCTGTTCATGCAATCATTTTTGTCCTGCTCTTTCTGAGGGTGCACTGACACGTCAAGTCATGCAACTATAAGCTACATCGCCCACTAACTGGCTCATCAATGTATGCAACTGTAAGCTACGCTACCCACTCGCTGGCTCATTTAATCACGCAATCTAGTTGCATTGCCCACTTACTGTCTCATCAAGTCATGCAACTGTAAGCTACATCGCCCACTCATAATCACTAACTTGTCCATGAAGTCATGCAACCGCAAGCTGTACTGCCCAATGAAACCTCCGTGTCTGTCCTACTCTTCCAGGAGTGTGGTGTGTATACCAAATCTTCCATCATGCTGGGCCTGGGAGAGACAGATGACGAGATCATTGATACCATGCTTGACCTCAAGGTAGGGGTGTGTTATGGTTTTGTTAGGCAAGTGCTGTTGTCTTCATTGGGCAGGACATTCTTTGCCCTTCTTGGTATGGATGCGGGTAAGAGGTCAACCATGTTTGCGCTCTTCCTCATTGACACCATGCTGGATCTGATGGTGCATGTTCGCAGTAGCAAAAGTAGGTTAGGCACTATCGTTTTCTGGTGTTTTCAAAACGGCGCTGGTTTACAACCAGAATGTGAATATGCATGCCATGTTTTTGGTCAAAGGGGTTAAGGATATAGAAGGCTCGCTACCTGAAGCAAACGCCCACCAAAAGCAAATGCCCCCAAGGGCTACGCAACATGTTTCAATTATGGATTCCTCTTCCTAGAATTTACATATGTTGAATGTCGTTGCTTCAGTTTGCCAGGGGATACGTTAGTTAAGAAGCTATGTCACTTCCTGCATTGGCTTACACACCCATCCCTTCGGTTCCCTACACCAGCGCGCTCCCCCAATGCCCTTCTGCAAAAAGTGACATTGCCGCATGATTAGACAATTAAAAAGCAGCTGAAGTCCTGGAGCGCTGGTCATGTGTTTCGAGTCTAGAAATCCACCTTTCTCTGCCAGTATAGTAGGGTGCCAAAACTCAGCCTCAAGCCACACGCAGCACCTCCATGTATTGTAACTTCCCAGCGAATACCCATGTATTGTAACTTCCCATGCATTGTAACTTCCCAGCGAATACCCATGTATTGTAACTTCCCATGTATTGTAACTTCCCAGCGGATACCCATGCCTGGGACATGAGAAAGAAGTGTTATGTGCTCAGGTCACGGAGATAATGTGTGCCCTGCACAGGACGTGCGAGGGCGCATGCAAGAGGGGCATGGACATTGGTTTGGCTGGGGTCGTTGACATGGACATCTTTCATCTTGTATGTCATCATCTCTCCTCTTTTGGAAGAGAGAGCATCGCAACTCATCACACCGCATTGGGCAACATGTCATCTCCTCTGAAGAGTGGAAGAGGGTACCCTTGCACTCTTCTGCTGTGGTGACATGTTGCTCTCTGCAGTGCGATGAGCTGTGTGGTCCTCTTCTTCGAAGGAAAAGAGATGCTGACACGATGGCTGCATGTGTGGTGAATGTCGCCCATTCTGTCATGCTGATTCGTACGCTGATTGAGTTGTGATTCTTAAGGTGGCAGACAGTGCATGTTGATGCTTGTGGTGGCAGTCAGTCCATTTTGATGCATATGGTGGCAGACAGTGCATGGTAGACAGTGCACTGTGGCAATCAGATCTAGGTAGTGCTGCATGTATTAGGGAGGGCATCAAGTTGTGTCGAATGCTGGTAATTTGTACCTTCTAATTTCTGAGCCATGAGAAGATGCGTCGATAGTACAACTCGGAATGTATAATTGTGTGTTGAATTCTCAAGGAAAATGCAGAAGTTGTTGGATGAACACCTCGAAGGTCAAACAGACAATGATTGCCCAATAAGGAGCACAAAATGTATGAAAACTAGACTGTGCTTGGGGACTGATGAAAGCAATGGTATTTACAAGTACGCACAAAGGCACCAAAGTTCCATGTAAGCAAGAAGTGCTTGAACCTTTCAGATGATTTCGTCCCAGACAGCGCCAGAGCTTGAAGTAAGAGGGATACTAAGCAGCGCGTTCAGCAGAGGTTTGGTTCCCAATTACTTGGCACCACAGTCAGCAGAACTTTTCTTGTGATCACATTTGTGTGGATGCAGGACTGCTTGTCCATGGAATCCAATGAAGTGTGTAATTTATAACATGAACGCTGAGTGCTCTCTGCCTGACATTGCATACTATGAATCATGAATCATGTGCCTTCTTCCATGCAAACAAACACTGGAAGTCGTAGTAGATTTTACAGGACTCCCAGTGTCCTCTTCTATGCGCACACCCTGAGTCATGGCTATGCCATGACTCTCAGAATCAAAGACTCAGGATGTGCGCCCTCTCCCATGTGAGCACCGCAAGTGGTGGATTTGCCATGACTCTCAGTGCCCTCTTCCATGCGCACACCCTGAGTTTTGGGATCTGCCATGACTCTCAATGCCCTCTTCCATGCGCACATCCCGAGTCTTGGGATCTGCCATGACTCTCAGATCCATGGCTCAGGGTGTGCACCCTCTCCCATAAGAACACCCTGAGCCTTGGGATCTGCCTTAACTCTCAGTCCTCTTCCATGCGCCCTCTTCCATACGTGCACACCGTGAGTCGTGGACTTTCCATGACTCTCAGTGCCCTCTTCCATGTGCACACTGTGAAGTTTACGCTGTGAACCATGGATCATGCGCCCTCTTCCCATGATCTCACGTGCTTGAAAGGGTTTGTGCGCTGCAGGTGCCTTTTGCTCGTGTTCCAGGTACTGTGTACAGTGTGCTTGAATGCTCTCTGCTGGCATGCAGGATGTTGGCTTGCTCGCCTTCATGCTCTGGCAGGCTTGTGGCTCAACCTTCAGCATGCAAAATTGTGCAGTGAAGAATGCTGTGCTTTTTTAGCCTGTGACCATGTGGCACAAGCCTCGGAAATCGTGCTTGAATGGGGGATGATGCCTGTGTGAGTTGTGCACCGCTGATGCTGTTTGCTTGCATGCAGGATGTGAGTGCAGATCATCATCATGCCCAAGCGGTTCCCGCCACACAACCTTGAGCATGCAATGCTGTGCACCGCTGGTGTTTGGTTGCGTGCAGGGTGTTGGCGTAGACGTCTTCACGCCCTGGCAATGCCTGCAGCCCACCCAAAGGCACCTACCCATCCAAATCTTTTTGACACTTCAGTGGTTGCTGGTCATTTGTGCGCAGGATGTCGGCGTAGACATCTTCACGCTCGGGCAGTACCTACAGCCCACCCCAAGGCACCTACCCGTCCAGGACTTTGTGACGCCCGAGAAATTTGAATTCTGGCGAAGGTGAGGGCAAAGCTCAGCGTAGCAGGGTGTGTGGGCATGCAGAATGACAGGGCTCCAGGACCATGTGACAAAAGAAAAATACAAGTTGTGGCAAAGTTGAGGGACAGCCCAAGGTGGACCCAACTACAGAGAAGAGGACATGGAGGCTGAGTGCATTTAGAGGGGAAAAAGTAGGTTTGTGCCATGCGGGCGGACCTGGGATGGTGGTATTGCACCTTTGTCCTCTCAATTTTGCAGTGCCTCCTTAAACAAGCACCCTCTCTTCAAGCACCCCTCTTTTAACTCTTTGATCATCAATCAAGCACCCTGTCTTTCAATTTTGCAGTGACCCCCAAGCACCCTTCTTTGGTCATCAATCCAGCACCGTCTTCAAATTTAACCCCTGAAGCATCATCATCATCACCATCATCATATGATCATCATCATCATCATCATCATCATCATCATCATCATCATCATCATATGATCAGCAGCAGCAGCAGCAGCCAAATACCCCTCAAGCATACCCTTCATGTTGGCAATGAAACGGCTGGCTTCCGCTTTGTCTCGCCACTTCCCACTTGCCATGCTCTTCTTTTAAAGCAACCCTAAGTGATGGATGCACAAGCCTAACTCATGCGCTAATTGTCAAGGTCTAGCCGTGAAGAGGTGGCTTCACTGCATCGGATCAGCCAAATGGCCCTGAAGCACCCTCTCCAGGTTGGCAAGGAAAAAGCTGGCTTTCGCTCTGCCTCACCACTCATGCGCAAATTGCTGAGGTCTAGCCGTGAGGAGTTGGGGGCTTCACTGCATTGCATCAGGCCCTGTTCAGCACCCCTTTTTGAGCTTGCCCAGGCTTTTCATAATAGCAGCATCAACCACTTTCCACGCTGTCTTCACAGGTTCGGGGAAGAGGAGGTGGGCTTCCGCTACGTCGCGTCAGGCCCCCTGGTGCGCTCCTCCTACAAAGCTGGCGAGTTTTTCTTGGAGGGCATGATCCATAAGGACCAGGCCCGTGCGCAAGGCAAGCCGGTGCTGGATTGAGACAACTTTTTAAGCTCACAATGAGATCTGACCGTCTGCCAGAGATTTTAGCTGCTCGGCTTTTGCTGGTCTGCTGGCTGAACAAAGCACAACCCTAGGCAAGGCAGTGCGGGATTGAGGTGGGGGTGGAGGAAGGCAGTGAAACGGACCCCCTGGTACTTAGGACCAACGCGTCTACTTTTCCTGTATCATCAAAATGTAGCAAATGATGCATTGCCTGTTGTGATTTTTTCACAAGGGCCAACGCTCAGGGCAGGGCTGACCTCTTGACACAAGTGTAGAGCTCAGGGCAAGTATACGCTCAGGGCAGGGCTGACCTCTTGACACAAGTATACAGCAGGTAGGATAGGGCAATTCCTTGGTGGTTTGTATTTGGTTTGTAGGCCCAGATGACAGGCTTTGTAGATGGCACATGGAGTTGCACCTGGATCACCCTCAGAATTTGAACTTCTATCCTCTCATTCCAAAACATGGTAGTCAGAAGCACTAGGTCGGAACTCCGGCTTACCAGTTGCTGGTGAGAAAGCTTGGCCAGCTTTTCTTAAAGAGCAAGCTGTCCTCGCCCTGTGTAAAGAAAACTATTTTTTTACATTGATTGCACGTTGAGTGCTTTACTATAAGACCACATTGGTCTACAAGGTGCAAACGATCATGCCTGTCCTATTGACAACTGAGATCCCTCCTAAGCCATGTCCGCGGCCCCCCGTAATGGAGGTGCAGAAGCTTATTGTCTAGCTTGCTTTTAAGGTTCATGTCCAGCATGCTTACAAACCTGCCGCACTTGGCGGCCAGAATCAAAAGCGCTCTCAAGGAGGCTTCTACCGACTCTCATTATCGAGGGCAGGTGCAGGGTATTGCTAGGTTACAAGATACAGGAACAAGAGGCCCCCGAAAATGACTCACTGCTAGCCTATTCATAAAGAAGGAGTCCATGCAGTAAAGTTTGTTGTTGCTTTGGTTTATGAATTTGAACGTATTAAAGGCTGAACACGGTGAATGGAGTGGGGTACTGCTAGAAGCCCTTCTGATCCTGCTGGTTTCTTTCTTTTTTCCTTTTTTGGTGAAGAAAAAGGAATAGAAAGGTTTGCATAGCTGTGCCTGTCTATAAGGGCAGCTTAGCTGTAGCAAAAAGGTGCCTGTGACCAGCTGCTGTGACCAAACCAAATCTGCCTAAAAAAGGTGTGTCAACTGCCAGTGGACAGTGTCCAGTGGAAAAAGGAAAAGCGGTGTGCCAAGTCCTGGAGTGTTGATTCGCTGCAAGTAAGGTGAGGTAAGGTTACATCTCTACATTCGCTGCAAGTACCTTGTTGTCATCAGGATTACAAAGGTTACAAGGGGTTGGTCTATAGCCCAAGACTTTGGCTGATCGGCTGATGATGATACATTCTCAACGAGCATAAAAAAAATGAAATCAGCTCTGACAAGAAAAAACTTTGAAAATCTGTACGAGTCTTGTTGTCATTAGGCATGCCATTGAAAACACAGATACTTTTCACAGCCAGGTTCTGGAGCTGGGCGCTTCAGGTGACCCTCAGTCGGGAGCTGGGTGCTTCCAGTATCCCTAATGCTTACAAGGATAAGGCCCTCAGTCAAGAAAAGTGATTGCTAGCTTGCTCAAGGGTTTACAAGGGTTTACAATGGTGGCCTACAGCCCGAGACTCTGGCTGATGGCAGCTGGTGAAACAAGCTCAACCAGTATCAAAAATTGAGACCAAGTCTGACACAAATCTAAGAAGTCTGTATGAGTCTTGGTTTAGGAAAGCATTGATTTCAGAATCAGTGATAGTATGATGGCAAGCCAAGAATGGAATAAAGTCAGCGTTTGAAGGCGGAGCAAACACACGCAAAGTCTTAAACATCTCCTCAAAAAGGTCCTTGTATCTCGTGCGTAGCTCGCGCACCTCAGTACATTTGCAAAAGAAAAGCACATGTTTTTCATCCTGGACTTCCCCACACTCACACTTATCACAGATACTTGAACCCCCAAGCCATTTACCAGACTCCACTCTCAAGTGATGAGCACGCAATCTAAATCTGCTAATGTTTCTCAAAACATGCTTGTCCAAATCCTTGAACAGATACGAGGGGATACAAAAAGGAGCACCTCTGGGACCACTCTCAGAATTCCCACACCACTTATGGTACGTCACTACCTTCTTGTTAACTGCACGAGGACAAAAAACATCGGCCCCTCTCCACACTTTCTGCTGTCTGTATCGCAAATCACCAATGAACTCTTGCATGGGGATTTTCTCAGCTCTCAGCATGTTCTGTTTGAACGAATCACCATTCCGCATCCCACCAAAAGCATTAGAGACTTCAGCAGCCCAGCAAGAGGAATCAAAAGAAGCCAGACTTAAATCAGCCCTCAGCACACGACGCAAGACTTCACTATTGGAGTCAAGCATGCTATTAAAAAACTTGATGGAGGCACGGAACCAGAAGAACTGCAGAGGCTCCTGGCCACACTCTCTCAACACCGGCCAATTTGTAGTACTGTTCTTTACTCCAAGAATGCGCCTCAAGGAACACAGATGTCTTTTCTGCAATTGACTCTCAAACTCACTGCCTTCTCTCAAGTAATGAGTTCCCCACACCTGGCACGCATACATCCCAGCAGGAATGCCATACACCTTGGACAACCAGAGCATAGCATGAGGCCTGTTTTTCAGGTCATGACCCTTGGCAAACTCCGAAATCCTTCTCTGTGCAGCCATATAAGGCCGCACCGCATGCTCCTCAGCTACCTTTAAATCCATCTTTTTATCCAACAGCACTCCCAAATATTTGAACCTGTCCTTCTCTGGAAGGACCACTCCATCATACGTAAAAGGATTCTGCAGAGGAGAGACAGACGTACTGTTGAAGTGCACCACCTCAGACTTAGCTGTGTTTACAGTCAACCCTTTTCTCTGGGCATACACACGGAGTCTGTCCAGCATCTTCTGCATTTCACCAGGGTCATTCGTAGTTAATCCAAGGTCATCAGCGTACATCATGTGGGACACACCATTCACTCTATCACCAGTCACAGCACCCTCAATGCCCTCACTTATCTCTCTGCCCATATCATTGATGTACAGAGAGAAAAGAAGGGGGGACAAAGGACAACCTTGCTTAACACCGTTCGATGGCTGCACGCGCGCCCTTTTCTCACCATCCATTAGAATGTACTCATCATTATCATACATATCTCTGATCACACTGAGCAGAGGAGTCGGCATTGCATTGCGCTGCAAGTGAGACCAAAGCTGCTGTCTGGGCACGGTGTCATAAGCTTGAGAAAAGTCAATGAAAGCAACGTGCAATCTGGAAGAATTCCGTGGCTTCAATTTTTTCGCAGCATGCTTGAGGTGCCTCAGAATGAACAGAGGATGCAGAGTGCTCCTTCCTGGAAAGAAGCCAAACTGCGTGTCCGGAATCTTTCCCTTTTTCATACACCAATCTGTCACCAGATTTTTCAGCACATTAGCTAGCTTGCTCATGAAAGGCTATTAATTCATGAAGGAAATAAAGGAAATTTATTTTTATTCTGGTTTAAACAAGCAGACACGTCATGAGATCCTGCCTGTGAGAACAGGGTAGCATATTTCCTGCGGAGGGAGGCCACCTGGGGATGTGTGCAATGGAAGAGGACATGTTGTTCATCCTGGACACCATCATAGCCTCACAAAGGTCGCAATTTGGGGAAGACCTGTGATTCCAAGTTGCTGTCTCATAGCGAAGGGTGTGAACACGGAGCCTAATTTGAGCCACCGTGATGCTGCGAGTGATATCATGGGGGAGGACAAGGAACATGTATTTGGGGAGACTATAGGGAGAATGCATAACCAAGGCCCTTTTAGTAGGAGAATTCCTCGGAGCCCACCACTGGTGATAGGTCAAGCGTTTACTGTTGCGCTCTCTTGGGTGTGTGTTAGAAACGGGCGCCCAATAATGTAGATGCCTGGTCCTAAGATCCACAACAAAACCAGTATCCCTAAAGATCCTTGCTATGTTAAAGCCGTTTTGGTTCTTAAGCTTTGTGTTGTAGGTGGCTCACAACTCTTTTGAGCCGATGTGTCTCCTCTTCCTTGATTGATGAAGGGAAAGTGCCCTCAGCCTTCGCAATTTTTTTCCTTTTGCTACAAACAAGGCCCACATACAGGCTTTATACAGAGATGGCAGAAATTTCACAGTACCATACCACCCACCACCACTGCAAATACTGAAGCACACAACCCAATCTCTCGACTTGCTAACAAGGAGATCAGCAACTCCTGGCAAAATCCAGAGATTACTCTGAAACAGCAAATAAATGTGATGAAGTATTGAACAGATACACTGCACACACAGAGACATGCCTCCACTCTCAACTTTTCTTCCAGTTCTGGAAGATGCCCGCTTTGCGATGATATGGACCACATTAACCACATAATCCTCAGGTGTACAAACTCAACAATGAGCGGGATGCACACCAACAGACACCATGAAGCCCTTAGTCTCTGTGTGAAAGCCCTCAGTAAAGGCCGGTATGGCTCATCCCTTATTGGTATGGATGGCTGCAGTAATGACTCTTGGATCAGGGCATACAAGTCCCTGAAAACATCTCGAGAGCTATTCCAGACTGGGTTTTCCCTAATGGTACTGGCTCCCCTGCCCGCCACCAAAGCCGCCCTGATGCTCTCTTTGTGCGCCCTATTCCAGGCAGACAAGTTCACCTTGATCCCTCCGAGATCCCTCCTCAGGACAGGGACATCCACCTTGTTGAACTAAAATTATGCCCTGACACCAACCCCTCCGTTACTTTGGAGACTGCAACTGCCCAGCATGCTCACACACTAACCAGACTTAAACCCGCAGCTCAAGGATTTCAAACATGAATAACAAAGTGACTCTGCACATCATTTTAATTGGGGTGGCTGGCACCATTTACAATGAATATACAGTCACAGCCCTAATGAATCTGGGCCTTACCAAACAAAAAAGATAATTCACTAGCATCCAAAATTAGGGACCATGCCATTCAAAGATTAACCATTATCATCAACACTAGATGCGCTCTTTGTTTCCAGGGGGCTGGGGGGGGTGGGGTGTTTCTGGGCGCGTGACGGCGGAAGACGTGACTCCCTTCTCGGAGAAGGAGAGTCCGGGCGTCCAGGAGCATGGCGAGCAACTTCCCAGATCCCCATTAGATCTGTTTCTGGCTCTCTAATAGGCTAGCTGTGTCTAGTGTAGGTTTAGAGTGCATTCTGGTGAGGCCTTTAGCTTTCTAGTTAGGGGATCTTCCCTTAATGCACGTGGCCTTTGGCCTGCGTAGACTTTTCTTTTCTTTTCAGGCTTTATGAAATGGGGACTGCTATTAATCCTTCTGATCCCACTTGGCCTCTTTCCTTTTTTCTCCTCTGGTGGAGGGGATGCATGGTGCCTTGGCCTTAGGTCCTCATCTCCTAACTAACAACTAATTTTAATGATGTAGAGAGTGCCTTCACTGCCTGCACAGTTTTCAATCCTATTTCCTGGGAAGTTGTAACCTTAAAAATTTCTAGTTTTTTCCCTTTCTTTTGCTGCTCGCATTTCAATTCCTAGTCTCCTTCGAAAGTTCTCCTTTCTCTGTCCCCTCCTTTACCCCTGGTTTTTCAGTTTACTGCTTACAGTTTCTGCCGCCGTGTGCTGGAATGTACCAGCACCAGGCCTATCAGCCCAACAGTGTGGCTGCCGATCCTTTCTAGAAAGCTGTGGATCTGTAAGCCTAAAAATATTGCCACTGATCAGCATTGGTCCCATCATGAGATGATCTTATTGTCTCGAAGGCATAATGCTTCCAAATAAACGTGATCAACAACTCGACGTGACAACGCTCATAAAGCCACCAAGCTTGCTTTGGAGCTTTACACTCGTTATGTTCAACACACTTATTAATTTCCTAGTACCAGACGGGCTCTTTGAGAAGCTTCTTAAGGCTTTTTTCAAATTCCCGTCACCAACATCACTGGGTACTGCTAGTAATTCTCCTGGTCCTCAATGACCTCTTTCTTTTGACTCATCTGGTATGACAGGCCTGTAAATGGTGGTACTCAGAGTGTAAGCCAGAGATTTTCCATGTTGCTTCTGAGTATTGGTTCCTTTGCACCTCCCTCCTTTGATCAAACAAATGTTTTGCATCCTATGGACCTACCCGCTGTCTTAATTTTATTGTGTTTTACAGTCCGTTCTCAGTGTGCTGGAAAGTACCAGCACCAAGCCTATCAGCCCAATGGTGTGGCTGCCGGTCCTTATCTAAACCTTTAAATCTGTAAATCTTTCTTTTGTTTCTGTTCTGGGTGAAGGAGATAGACGATGCCTCGGCCCTAGATTTCCTCTTTTCCTTATTTGATCTGGGGAGTTTTTTCACTGCCTGCATAATACGAAAACTACTAGAAAAGAAAAGAAACTACGCAGGCAGTGAAGACACTCCCCGCATCAATTAAGGAAAACTACTAGTTTTTTCTTTTATTTTCTCATCCTCTTCCTTTATTTCTTATACCTTCAATTCCTCTGGGTCAGATCTGCCAGTGTTTCGAATTGGGGGTTTGCCGAAGGCACACAAGGAGTCTTTTAGGTATCTTGGCTTGATGTTGCACAAATGCGTGAGCATGGCCAAGTCCCCTGAACATGCTGTGAGACGTTGAGAAGAGTGTTAAAAGCGGATTTGACATTCATTCACGAGAGCATATGCATACCTGCAGGACTGCTCAAGTTTTAGGTGCTTTCCAAGGCCTGCAGCGCTGTGATTCTTTTGTGCAAGCTGTGCGGCAGGGCACTCCTATCCCAATTCAAGAGTTTACTGATGACTTCAGGCACAGGTTGCGGGCAGTGTGGAGAGACGTTGAAGGAGTGAACCCGCGGGACACTTATTGTAAGCTGGCAACTTACCAGTCTTTTTTTTACAGTGCATCTTGGCCACAATGTGCGTGCCCCCGCCCGTTTACCAAGGCACATGCATTTGGATTTGTCTCAACATGTTATGACAAATTTTAGCCGTTTCAGACTCAGGGCACACACACTGAAGGTGGGGACAGCGGCTTGGGATACTCAAAACGCTCTTTTGTGTGGTTGCTGTTCTTGTGATGAAATTCAAGATGAGGCTCATGCCCTTTTGGTGTGCAGAGACGCAGATGCTTGTGCTTTGAGGAGAAAGCATGCTTACCTGTTTAATTGTCTTTCTGGTGATTTTTCAATGGAGCAACCATTTTTACAACAAGCCAGTGTCCAGGCTGTATATGATTTCCTCTTGCAACACATCAACAGGCTTTTTTCGTTTGTTTTAAGCTTATGGGCATTATGTTGACTGGCGAAGACCAGTCACAGGCCGATCAGCCGAATTGTCTGGCTGAAGGTCCCCCCATCTAAATTTGTAAATCTTTAAACCTTCCTTTGTTCAGTGTAAGGAGCGCTTTGGCTGCCTTTGTATTTCCCCTTCTCAACTGACCTGCTCCTGCGTGGACTTGACCCATTTAGTGTGACATTGTTCAAACCACTTTTTGTGTCCTACGTATGCTCACCAGCCTTCTGCGGCTGCCCATTTATTTGTAATCATTGAAACCATTTGAACAGTGGATCCTCTGTTGACTACTCCCATTACAGTCCCTTACCTTCAACGCTCCATGTGATTATGCCACTTGCATACCATCTCCTTTGATTTCCATGCACAAACAAACAAAACAACATAGGCAGTGATAACATTTCCCACATCATTTAACTAAAGGGGGCCACATTGTTGCGAAGACCGTATGACCACCCCACCATGAAGTTCAGACTGAGAAAAGCACATCTTAACTAAGGCAGAGAAGCACATCTAAACCCTTAACCAGTTTAAACAACTGGGACTTGACTACCAACGCGCCAATAAACTTTCTCGTAAACTTCTTGCCCATTCTGTCATGTATGCCAACAAGCTTGTTACCACTAGGCGTCATATTGAAAAGAGTACTTCTTGCAGCCAGGTTATGGAGCCGGGTGCTTCCAATAACCCTTCAGATCCCCATTAGGGTCTTCTTTTTGTAGCTTTGTGGTTGAGGGAACTCACGGCTCTTCTGAGCCAATGTGTCTCCTTTTCCTTAATTGATGTAGGGAGAGTTCCTCTGCCTACGTAGTTTTTCTTTTCATTTTTCTTTTCTTTCTTTCATATCTAAACAAAGGCACTCAGAGGCAGAAGGAAATGTTCCTGAATAGGTTGTATGGCAAGGATCCTGATGTGCATGCTATGTTCAGTCAGCCTAAGCACACGCACCACACGCCATTGGCACAGCCTGTGTGAGCCTCTTATTTAAGCGCTCATTTTCGTCCTCATGCTGCAGCTCAGATTGCTCGTGCGGGTGTTGGCTTGTCTGCAAGGAACATGGCTGTAACTTTGGGCTGAACTCATTACACTGAGGCCCTTTTGCGGCATGGTGAAAAGAATAACTGGATGCCTGTGCCAGATGAAGTCGCCGTGCCTACAGATGTTGTATGCAAAAGCTTGTTGCTGAGCAGATTGGGGAAATGCATGGCGTGCTTCACCAGGATTTGATTGTGTGGCTGTTCCTTTTATCAAGTATGCTACAGTGCTCCATCCCCGACTAACCGGACAGGGCACTGAACGAGTTAATGTTCTGGAGCCATACATTGGCAGGCTCTTCAAGCTGCTTTTTGATAAGGCCTGCATGTTGGAAGCATGCAAAGCTTACCCCACTGAACAAAAAGGGGCCACTTCTTTATCCCAATAGCTACCATATGCTGGCTGTCAGTGGCACTATGTACCACTTATATGCAAATGTGGTACGTTTGCTTATTACTGCCAGTGAATGATGCGTGGCATCTAAAAACATCCCAGACATTTACTTTGGTTCTTACCCTGGCCGCAACACATTTCAGCCCATTTACATTTTGCGGCACTTGCAGCATGCAGCACGCACATTAAATCCCGGCCAATCCAGCAGGTTGCACACGGCATTCATAGGTTTTAAGCAAGCATACGATTCAGGTGAGTACAATCTGAAGGATGGAGAAATGACTGCCCGTGTGCATCCAAACACTGGAGTGAGGCAAGGCTGCCCTCTATCGCCTTTGCTCTATTCCTAGTATGTAAATGACATAGATGACCTTGCAGATGGGGTGCGAGGTGCTGTCACAGGGACAGACGGTGTGCATGTGACACATTTGTTGTACGCTGATGACCTAACATTGACTGCAAATGACCCCAATGTGATGCAAAATATGCTGCATCGCTTGGACCTTTATGCACGAAGCACCTAGTCATTAGCACAGCTGAGTCAGAAGTGGTGCATTCAACTCGGCAGGTTCCAATTTGCTTGTGTTTTTGGTTGGCGGAGTACCATTGGCCCATAAGGAATCCTTCAAGTACCTAAGCGTGTGGTTCCAGAAGTACATAAGCATGGCTAAGTCCTCTGAGCACGTCACTGGCCCATTCATGGCATCTGCCTATCGGATTCGGCAGTTTGTGTGTGAGCATGCATTGGGGGACACGCCACATGTACTGCTCTAGTTAGGACAAACATACCTGGTCCCAGCTGGCATGTATGCAAGCCGGGTTTGGGGCACAGAGTATGTTCAGGAAGGCCAGGAATTTTCAAGTGTGTTGCAAGTGCGCCACATGAGGTTTTTGAAGGGCACATTAGGTGTGAAGTGTGCAACTATAAAGTGGGCAGCTTTAAGAGAGTGTGGGCTCATTCCATTGCAATTCTACTTGTTTAAGTCCGCTATTAAGATGTACAATGGTCGTCTCGATTCTAATTTTGAGATGCTCAGGGGGGTCCTGAAGGCATATTTGCACTTGTACTCCAGGGCCCTCTCATGTTGGACTGCTCAGATCTTGGATGTTTTTCAAGGAGTGCAGTCCTGTGAGTCTTTTGTAAGTCTTTTGGACAGTGATGAAGCAGGGTACATCTATCTCACTGCAGGATTTCACTGATGATTTGAGGCACAGATTACGCGGTGCATGGAGAGCTGTTGAAGGAGTGGATCTACAAACAAGAAACAACAAATTGGCCATATATCAAGCATTCTTTGCCCTGCCTTTTGACTAAAGTGTGTGCAAGCCTATCCGGTTACCAGGGTATTTGCATCTGGATTTGCCTCAGCATGTCATGCAGAATGTTAGTAGGTTCAGGTTGAGAGCTCACACTTTGACTGTAGAAACTGCGCCTTGGGAGGATGGGATGTCTCCGGTGTGTGACACATGCTCATGCGGGCAAATTCAAGATGAGGCCCATGTTCCCTTCATGTGTAGGTGTGAGGGGCTGTGTGCTTTAAGACACAAGTACTCCAAGTTATTACTTTATCTGCCAACTCTTCACCTGCACACCCTTTTTTGCAGCATCAACTTAGTGTCCACTGGCAGGCTATACCTAAATTCCTCTTTCATGTATACTCATCCCTATGTCTGTTCTCTTCGGCTTAAATGTGCTCCCTTATTCTCTGGTCCTCTCCTCTCTTTATCTCACTCTTCCAATAGGGTGGCTCCCTACGTGCCTGGCATTCGCCATGTACAGTCTTATCATATCTCTTCTTTCTTAAATCAAAACAATAACAAGCTTTTTCCTTTTCTACATGAATTATTGCTTTTTTATGAGCAGGCTAGCAGTCAAACGTTTTGACTGGAGGCCTTCTTTTTTCCTGTAAGCTGTAACCTGTAACCTAATTTCCTCTTTCATGTCTGAGATTTTGGATTTGTTGTTGGCTGGCATGGACCAGCCACAGGCTGATCAGCCGAGCAGTCTGGGAGAAGGTCTCCCTGTGCAATCTAATTTAAGAAAAGAAAAGAAAAGAAAAGAAAAGAAAAGTCTACGCAGTCTCGAGGCCGCGTGCATTCAGGAAAGAACCCCTAACTTAAAGTCAGAGGCCTCACCAAAGGGCCCTACAAACCTACACTAGACACAGCTAGTCTAGGAGAGAGAGCCAGAAGCAAAATCTAATGGGGATCCGGGGGATTGGCCGCCATGCCCCTGAGCGCTCGGACTCTTCTTCTGCCATCCTCAGCCGTTGCCGCGCGCCCAGAAAACCCTCCCCTCCCAGATGCTCCCTGAAAACAAAGTGCATGTCTAGTGTTAATTATGGTGGATAATCTTTGGATGGCATGGACACTGAGTTGGGAAGCTAGTGATTCAGCTTTTTGTTTGGTCAATCCCAGATTTATGAGAGGTGTAATAGTATAATTGTTATAAATCGTGCCACCAACACCAATTAAGATGATGTGCAAAGTCACTTTATTATTCCTGTTTGGGTTTCTTTAAGCTGCGTGTTTTAAGTCTGTTAATGATGGGGGAATGTTGAGTTTGTGCACGCTCCAAGGTGCTGACAGGATTAGTGTCGGAGCAGAATTTAAGTTCAACAAGGTGAATGTCTCTATTTTGTGGTAGGATCTTGGTAGGATCAAGGTGGGCTTGTCTGCCTGGGATGTGTCGCACAAAAAGAGCATCAGGGCGGCTTGTATGCCGTACAGGTGAGGCAGCGCCATTTGGGAAAACCCAGTCTGGAATAGCGCGAGAGGTGTTTTCAGGCACTTGTATGCCTTGATCCAGAAGTCTGTCATGATTGCAGCCATCCATGCTAATGAGGGATGAGCCGTAACGGCCTTTGCTGAGGGCTTCTACACAGAGACTAAGGGCCGCATGGTGTCTGTTGGTGTGCATCCCACTCATTGTTGGGTTGGTACACCTAAGTAGAACATGATAAATGTTATCTGTATTTGCACAGAGTGGGCACCTATCAGAACTGGAAAAGTTAAACTGAGAGGCATGGCCCTGTGTGTACAGTGTATCCGTTCGATATTTCATGAGATTTATTTGAAAAATTTATTTGAAAATTTTAATCTAATTTCCTCTTGCAACGCAAAAAGAAGCTTTTCTATTTCATGTCTGATTTTTTGGATTTGCTGTTGGCTGGCATGGATCAGCCACAGGCTAATCGGCCAAACAGTCTGGCTGAAGGTCTCCCTGTGTGATCTAATCTAACCTAATCGCCCTGTGTAATCTAATGCAATCTAATCTTTGCATGCTTGTTTCATTTAGAGTGACAGTGCAACTTTTACAGTTGACACTTCTGAACTCAGCTCAAGGCTTCCAGTTGACATTTATTCAAGTTTGGTTTGGTTACAGGCACCCTTTGCTTCAGCTAAGCTGCCCTTGTAGGCAGGTACAGCTATGTAACCCTATCCTATCCTAATCTAATCTTAACAAAGGCAGGTAGGTTTCATCAAGCAAGCCTTGTCTGGACACACTAAACGTGGCTCATTGGTAGACATCATGTGTGCATGCACGCTGCTGCGCACTGTGGTACATCAAGCAAGCCTTGTCTGGGCACTGGAAGTGGCTCGTTGGTAGATATCATGTGTGCATGCACGTTGCTGCGCACTGTGGTACATCAAGCAAGCCTTGTCTGGGCACTGGAAGTGGCTTGTTGGTAGACATCATGTGTGCATGCACGCTGCTGCGCACTGTGGTACATCAAGCAAGCCTGTCTGGACACAGATGGTGGACCTTTGGACTCTTCTCTGATGCCTTAAATTTTTTTAGTCTCGTACAAACAATTTCAAACAAACGATTTCTCAGTTATCCCCTCCTTTACCCCTAGTTTTTCAGTTTATTGCTTACAGTTTTCGCCTCCATGTGCTGGAATGTACCAGCACCAGGCCTATCAGCCCAACAGTGTGGCTTCTGGTCCTTTCTTTAAATGTAAATGTAACAAAGGCAGGTAGGCTTAGTATATGCAAGCAAATTTTGCAGTACAAAAAAAGCTAGAAAGAGTTCCTTCAGAGAAAAAAACTCAAGCCATGGATGGGGTTAGAGTACAGCTTCCAGGCATGCTGAAAAATACACGAGTGCTCATTCAAAATTTCATGGAATGGGAATTAAAGGTTGTATAGGAAAAAGAATGCCTTCCATGCCTTCTGTGTTTATTTGTATGATAGCACGAACGTCAAAAGAAGAGAAGAGAAGAAAAGAAATGTACGCTAGCCAAAAGACACCAGCCAAGAGGCCCACATCAAAAGAAATGCGTCTTGGAGGAAGTCCTCTCTAAGGCAGACAGCAGCCAAGCGTATTACATGCATTATCATGTACGGGCATGATGACATGTTTGTTTGCCATTCCAAAAGCATGTAAACCTCGTGTGGAGAAATGAAGCTATCTCCTTAGCTTTGCCGAAGAAGCTTTGCCTATGAATGCAAACATCCCTGAGGCCAAAATTTACTGTAACAGCTTTGAAAAGCTCCAGGGCTTGCACAAGAAATTTGGCTCTAGTGCTTGCTCAGATTACATTCTGCTCAACATTTCCAAGTAACATATTACCCACAACTTTGGAGGACCTCAAAAAGTAAATACTCAAGGGAGCCAAAGACAAACACTTTGAGTGAACGTCTTTGTATTGTCATCAGCATTTCAAGAACGGATCCTCTGTGTGCATTTTCGCCTGCAGGAAGCACAGAGGGAAAATAATGCATACACATCTTCCGTGTGTGTGTGTGTGTGTGTGTGTGTGTGTGTGTGTGTTTCACGCATTTTGCAGGCCAAGCTGCAATGTCTCCATAATCAAGCAAATTTCACAATAGTCTGAAAGGGATTGCCCTAAATAATCGTCCCTGTAATCCAGACAGTTGCCCTGACACCATCACCGTTGAGTTGCATGCACGCTCATGCCCTAACTCGCACCTCATGCCCATGGGCAGTCCTCACAAATACCCTTTCCGGCGGCCCTCACTTCTTTTGCAGCTTCCAGTTTGGAGGTCCTTCTGCCGTCAGGTCACACACAACCACCTCATTCTCTCCAGCCACACGGCCATGCACATGCAGGGAGCGCGACTCCTGGTGCAGAAAAATGGGCTGCCAGGTTGTGTTGGACCTCAAATAATTTTGATGTTCAAAGCAGCCTACACAAGGTTGAAATTATTTGAGGTCCATACTAGAGGGGCAGAAAGAGCAATCACACGAACAAGAGAGATGAGCTTGTTAGGGCATTTTCTAATTCCCAGTCAGCATGTCAGAAGCAGTTTTCGCTGGACCTGGCGGTAAGCGGTCATGCTTTGAGGAGCATGGCCATGAATCAGCATTAATAGTTTTGTCATGTAATAAGACCTACGGAACTCCCTAGAATAAATGTAAATTTCAGAAATAAGATAGAGCCTTTTTTTGCTGTTTGCCGAATCCTCCAGAAAAAGTTACAGATCCCAGTATGCTCACAATCGTGTGGCCCTGTGGCAGAAATTCATTAATTTCTAATGGTGTCAACATGTCTGCCAACAATCAAAGAAAGATCCAGGGAATTGTTATGGACCACGTTGCAGGCCCTCACTTTATCTTGATACTTTCAACATGGTTCTCTGACGTACTGTACAAAACTTTTATAAAAGAGTTTCTAAGTCAGATGGACATGACATGGTATAGGAGTCCTGAAACAGAGGACAGTCAAAGCACACGAAAAGATCAAAACGTTTATCAAGAGGGTTGTAGACAAACCTGCCACTCCCAGATGCGCTCAGTGCCTTCTCAGAGGCCTGTTCAACACAGCACTCAACACACAGCGCACCACACACTGCTCTCCATGAAGTGAATTGGACGCAGTGCACAGCATACCTGTTTGCTCTGAGTGAGGTTAATCAAGGATAAGGAACAAGGATTAGGATCAAGGATTCAGATAATCAAGGACCCGTACAGTTATGGGCCACAGGAGAAATATGGCACGTTCAACAAAAAACACACCTGTTTCTTTTCTGTAAGGTCGATCAAAGATACATTGTTGCCGCCCTCATCTTGCGCATCACGTTCTCGTTTCAGCCTGGCCCCTCCCTGCAAAAAGCCAGAAAAAGGAGGTTGAAGCCAAGGCTGTTGGATGCCAAAGAAATGGGAAACATGCAAGCACAGAAAAGCAGCCTGGAGAATGCATCAAACATAAGCTGAGGTGCAAATAGCTGTGTGTGTGTCTGTGTGTGTATTTGTGTGCCTGTGCATGCAAACCTTTTTATATCATGCTTGAGAAGCAGAAACTGCCTACCTGCTGGTTGTCCTGAGCTTGAGAAGAGGATGGTAGCAAAGGCGGCTGCAGCTGGAACTGTGTAGCTGGAAGCTGCGGCTGCAGAGGCTGCTGTGCAGAGGCTAAGATTGCAGCATGCTGCAAGCAAGATCCAGCATTGCAGAGATTATTGGACCTCTAAGACAGCCAAGTTGGAAGGAGTCATGTCCCCTTCCTTAAAAAAGGAGTTTTAAAGCAAGACAGCAGGATACAAATTAAGACGTTGAGTGGACTAATGCAACAGGCAGATGAGACAATAGGTGCTTGGAATAAAGACAAGAAGGGGGGGGGAGAAGGCACATTTTCATCCTAATAAATGCCTCTTAAGTGCATCGAAGGCAAATTTTGCCAGCAAAGAAATGATATACAAACAAGGACGTGGCTGTGGAACATCATCCATCAAAAGCATGCGCACAAAAAAATGCAAACCTGGGGTAGCGAAGGGTTCAGCACTTTGCGCAGCAGGAGAACTGGGGCGGTCTCGTAGTACAGCTTCAGGCTGCCCAAGGAGGAAACCTTGTGTGTGTATGTGTGTCTGTCCAATCATTTCACCAGGTACAATAATTTGCATTGAAGGTAGGCAAGTTCAGCTCCCAAGCGTAGCGCCCTGTGTGTTAAGAGGCGTGAGCATATGCTTGCAGCCTGCAGATCAGCTGTAGTGGGCAAATCCAGTCTAGTGAGCGCAATCATGCAATCAAGTACAACCGGTGCATCCATACACACTCTTTGACAATGGATGCTTGACCGCATCATCAACTCTAGTGGGTGCATCGACACACAAAAAAAGAACAGTGGGCACGTCAACACTCAATTAACAGCAGTGGGCGAAAGCAGAAGCACATTAACAAACTCTCCCTGCCGTGCGACGTGGTCACCGTTTTTTTTACCAAAGCAGGACAGATCATAAGAATTGCAAAACCAAAGCACAGAAGAAGCACAGACAGGTATGAAACATTGACGACTACAAGGTATCAAGCATTGTGCAGAGCGACCAGGCCGTTGCCCCTGAGCTTGGGCCTACCATCTTTCATTGTCCTCCTGGCACACAAAACATATATAGTTGCATCACAATCCATGGTGACAACGTGGCAATCATACGCAGCAGCTTACCCTCTTCAGTTTTGAGTAGCTCTCTGGAAGGGCCACCTGGGAACCGCTCTCTGATCGGAGTGTGCTCGCTGTGAACCATTTCTTCCCTGCATGCATGCAAGGGCATGAATTTCATCCCTTGCAAGCCAATTTTTCTTGCGTGCCAGTGTTCCTTGCATGTATACGAGGACATGCCATTGTGCTTGCAGTGGATCATTTCTTCCCTGCATGCATGCCAGTCTTTCTTTGCATGCCAACTTTTTCTTGCATGCCAGTTTTTCCTTACATGCATGCAAGGACAAGCCAGCGTGCTTGCAGTGAACCACTTGCTTTCTTCTGGATGCATGCAAGGGCATGCCGGCGTGCAGACGTCTTACTAAGACGGTCTTAGTATGATGTCCTGTGATAATGATGGTGGTGGTGGTGGTGATGGCGATGATGACGATGATGGTGGTGATGATGGTGATGATGGTGATGGTGATGGTGATGATGATGGTAGTGATGATAGTGACGTTGATATTGCCTTCTGTCCAATGGTAATGTTCTCCTGCGATGACAATCCCCAATTTCTGTCAAGCAAGAGCATATGGCCCGCTGGTGCTTGATGCAGCTGGCTCTTGGTTCCGTTAAAACTTGATTCAGCTGGCTTATTTTTTTGAAGCCCGATTCAGCAGCACCAATCAACTTCTTTGGAGTATGTGCATAAAGGCACGTGCTTGGTCAGCTCAGCAAGAGATCAAGGATTCCAGTTCATGTGAACTTGGCATAGCGTTTATTGTTGCGGACATTGTGGGTCATTGTGTTGCTCTGGCAAAGCAAAGCA